>VUQO01044727.1:0-13114 GCA_015106655.1 Coptodon bakossiorum
CACACACACACACACACACACACACACACACACACACACACACACACACACCACTTAGCTGGCGTGCAGGCCTGTCAGTGTGATGGAGTAAAGTGCTCTTCTGTTCTACTTTGCACACTTGTGTTGTTTCTGTCTTTTAACCCATAGAGTCCTATTTGTCATCCTGTCTGTGAGCCACGCTGTCTCTGTGTCTCTGAGGACAAACAGCTGATCTGCAGCGAAGTCAGTGAGCTTAGTTTGGCTAACTTGGTCCAAGCTTTTATCCCGTTTAACCTGTGTGTGTTGCTGCCAGCGTGGATCTGTCTCCAGATCAGTGGCTCACAAAGATTCTGTTTTGAGTTCTGCTTCTTTATAATCGTCCGTTTACTTACTGCAGTTTTAGTACAACCACACAGCCGGGACGATAAACGAGAGCTGTGGCGAACAACAACGTGTCAAAGACGCTGTTTTAAAACATTTACAGGTAGTTTTACTCTCAGAACAACAGACATGCAGCTGGTAACACCTGGCAACCGTCGGCTGCACAGTTGGTGAGCGTCTGCTCGATGTTGCTAGCTGTTGCTAGGTGAAACTGGATACATGGTATCAAAACCCTCCTTGTGATTGCGTTGGTCCAGGGGTGGGCACCGAGGGCCGGTGTCCCTGCAGGTTTTAGATGTGTCCTCGAACCAACACAGCTGATTTAAATGGCTAAATTATCTCCTCAACATGTCCTGAAGTTCTCCAGAGGCCTGGTAACGAACTAATCATGTGATTCAGGTGTGTTGACCCAAGGTGAGATCTAAAACCTGCAGGGACACCGGCCCTCGGGGCCTGGAATTGCCCACCCCTGTGTTGGTCACTAACAGGTTGCCATGGTTACCTCTAGTTTATATGGAAGACGCAGACTCATCTGCAAACATTTGCCACCTACTCGCTTAGCAAACGAAGAGCGTGATGCCAACTGGAAACAGAGACCGTTTATCTTCAAAGTAAAAGTTGCTCCTTTTGAAATGTGTTGGTTTCAGGCTGAGGCCCGAGCTTTTACTTTGAAGGCAAACCTTCTCCACGTCCTCTCTGTGACGCGCTGCCGCTCGGTCGTTAGTTAGCAAAGCGAGTTGGTATCTGTCATTCAAATCACTGGTGATCAAAAACAATCACACGGAGGTTTTTGGTGCAGCATCCTCACTGTGACCAGTTTCACTCGGCCAATCTCTGTGACTCCGGCAAGCTCTTTTAGCTCCTCCCCCTTAATGCAAACCTTCTTCTGATTGGTTGCCCCTCACAAGCTCAAGGTCTGAACCACAGGTGGGCTGAGCTGTTGTTGTCTCAGCCTCCTGACGCACTTATGGTTGATCAACTTTAAAATCCAGGTGACTTTCTTCTCAAGTTCTTTCATTCACAAACTTGGGCGTCCAAGAATGAACGAGCTGAATAAATCCACTTTAATATCAGATTTAAACATTTCTTATAGTGTGAGTAAGATACGCAAAGAACAAAAATGGTAAATTGTAACACACAACACGACCTGCTGAGTGATTTCATGCTTCGCGCTGATCCCAGGGACTTTATTCTAAATGTGTCACGGCTTAATTACGATTGATTTTGGCTTGAATCCTTTTCCCGATTAAGAAACAAGGAGATCATTCACCATTTGCTAAAGATGTAGCACTTTCACACCGCCAGCAGTTTCTTCTGACTAAAATCTGAAATACTGGATGTTGAGAAGCCCGAGAATATAAAAAATTATATTTGAAAATAAAAAAACTCGACTAAATGAGCTGAGTGAACTCTCAATAGCTCATTTATTCTGGTAATCATTTCAATTTACCTCGAGTCAGAATAACATTTTACACTGAAGCAGCCGAGCTTGTATTCACTCCATTCAGCTTAAACAAGAAAAGAGAAGTTCATTCCACTAAATTGCTTTTCTGAGGTTACCGTGTGTTTGTCTCTGCTTTTCTCTACGAGGTTTTCAGCTTTGTCGGGCAGACGCTGCCGACTGTGGATCTGGGTTTCAAAGGCAAAGGTGACGACAGGAAAAACACAGTTTAAAAACGCTGAGAGGGGATGTGTGCATCTTTTATGAAGCCATGAGCTGCTGCAGTCACACCCTCAGATGATCACTCACAGAGGCTCTGCTGGATGAAAGAATTTTAAATGTAAAAGCAACGTGGCCCGAGGCCGCTTTTAAACCAACACGAAGCAGCGATGGCGGGTTCAGCGTCTGGCTGAAGGACGTTTGGCTAATGACAGCGACACACGAGCCGCAACAAACTGACCTCAGACCGTTACGTCTAGTCTGAACACCCGGACGCGCCCTTGACATGAAGCTATTTATGCACCAGCGCTCAAACCTTGTAGAAGAGGCGCAAAATTTCATCAGATTGTAGGTTTGATTTATGCACGTTTACACGTGAGATATGTGAGAAAATCTGGATACACTTCAAGACGATAAGAGCTCAGAAATTATGCTCAGATCAGTAATAATAATTTCAGTTACAGTCACATAACACAACACACAAAACAAACCCAAACACATTAAAGTGGATTTAACATAACTGCATAAACCTGACCTGACCTACAGGCTGATGTACTGCCAGCTCACAGACTATTCATCACACTGTCCTAAAACAGCTTAGGAGAGATTAATGGCCAAAATCTGCTATCTGCTCACTTCCTGCATGGTGCAGGTGCTGTTAGCAAAACATAAAGTCAAGAATAACGTGAACTCCTGGGCCATGAGGCAGGTTCAACACATCCAGCAACAACGAGGCTCAGCGGTCAAACAAATCTGGTTATTAAAAACGGTAAATAAAAGCAGCGTCTGTCACATGACAGTGATGGTGTAACCCGTCTACGGCCAGCAGAGCGACTGCTTTTACAAAAGCTGCACGATATATGAAATACAAAGAGGTTAAACAACATACTGCAGCAGAGTGTGTGTGTGTGTGCGCGTGCACGCTGGTCAGTGAGGCGGGGAAAGGTCTGTTACAGTTACAAAGCCTGTCTGAAGCCAGGAAGGTCCTGACCCTTCACACCGCGCTGTCGTCAGAACAACCATTTACTCCATCACATTAATATTCACTTCTGTGTTTTTAACCAAGGATAAATATAAAACTAGAATTCAAATCTATCCTTGGACTACTGCAAATATGACATCAGGTCCAGAGCAGGAAATACAACTGTTTTAAAAAATACTTGCAGCCAACAGGGAAAACAAAGAAAACCCCCAAACTATATTAACTCTGAGATAGGCTCCGGTCCCGACGCGACCCCAATATGGATAAGTGGAAGAGAACGGATGGATATATTAAATCTATAAAACCATATTTCTTGATCTTTCTTACTGATAAGAAGGACAGAAGAAGCCTTCTTAAGAAACTGTCTGTGCTCACAGGTCTGTAAAAGGAGACTGACTGGTCAGCAGACAACGATTTCACCCCCGCTGGTCTCTGATCTCAAACGCAGCCCGGTGCAGAGCAGGTTAGCTGCGTAAGTTACCATGGTGATGTGCACGCAGGGTTAACCCTGAAGTCCTGGACGATGACCGCAGGTCACGAGGCATCGCTCATAATCTCCAAGCCTAATGGTGACAGCTCTGCAACAACCAGCATCCAAGTAACATCGACCAGAATCACCATCCCCGATGGTGCTGCATTATTTCTTTTATTATTGTATGAATGAAGGCATCATGGTTATTATTAATACCTGTGTTTTTAAGGTATTTTGCTGGAGATATGATATTTTCCTGTAAATGTGATTAAAATTGCAGTTTTGTTGCAGGTGAGCTTCATGAGCTGCTGTCGCTTTAACGTGCCAGACTGCAGGTGTGTGTTTGTCTCCTAGAAACTACATTTAATTAGAGCTAATCTGCATCAGAAAACGCTCTTTGAGGGAACTCGGTGATGTTTGCATCGAGTTTACGAGTAACTTAATGAAGAAATGTTGTTAATTAACATATCTGAGACTCCATTAGAGTCTCAAGGAAGTTTGTGGTACTCAACATATCCAGGACGGCAACACAACGTGGAGCTCTGGTTCAGCTGCTGCAAAGCAGCACAGCTGTTATTGAGCATTAAAATAATGAGGCTGTATTGAGTGTTTGTGCTTTTGATAGCATCCCACCTGCTGTACGTTTTGGATTCATTAAGCCACTTTTAAGCCTGTTTGAGGACTGTGAACCTGATGGCAGCCCTCTAGAATACAAGCACATAAAAAATGACCCGTGCATTCCCCGATCCATCCTCGCAATTATAGCCAACGGCTGTACGGCCGTTTCACAGGATCTACTCCTGCTTCATTTGTGTTTCAGAGCGAACAATGAGTCGGGGAAAAACGTAAAACTCCTTAACGGATGCGTTTCCTGGGAGGTGAAAGCACCGAGAGCGAGTAGGCCGACCCCTCTCAGCTTTTAACGGCCATTAAACTCGCCAGGAGGAAGACGAGCTGCTCGGCATCCCCGCTCGGCTCTTTCTCTCTCCTTCCCTGCACTTACTTTTTCCCGTCTCGATTCGTCACTTCTCTTTTCCTCCTCGTTTCCGTGTTTTTCTGTGCCTGTTTTGTACTTTTTTCACGGCATTCATCTTCGCTCAGCCTTGGATATCGTGCTCCTGCATTTTGTTTGCTTTTAATGTGAAAAAGAAGATTCATGTTTACTGAGCTCTGTGCAGAGGTGTTAATCTGGCATCCTTGACCGCACTGACCATCTGTTTTTACGATGCCAGTGTCGGCTGCAGCGCAGCAGCAGCATGATTGAATTCAGGTTCTTTGGCTCGCTCCCCGGCCCGAGGGAGGCGGTTGTTTACCTGCCCCACACGACTGACCGAAACAAAAAGATCCATTGATTTAGAGCGAAAACTGAAACAAAGCGCTGGCGTGTGTTGGCGATGAACCATTTAAGTCCCGTGTGAGCAAAAATCTGAATAAATAGGAGGCAAGCTTTTGCATTGTGTGGGGAATGAGGACCGAATGGGAAGAAGGGGTTTGATCTGCAAATTGAATGCAGCTGAAAAACGACATAATTATCCTGAGAAAAATTCGAGTTATGTGAATAGAATTAAATAAAACAGCAAACTGAGGACTTTGCAAACAAAGACACTTCAAAGAGTTTTTCAGGAACTTTTGTATTGTTCTATGAACTTTTGCCAAACACGTCACATTTGAAACTTTGTCAAATCTTTTAGTTTACTCAGATTTTTCTACTCCTACTATTTTCTACTAGTATATATTTGTAAGGTCTTGATCCCCCAGTGACAGGTCATCTCTCATGAGTGGCACTGGGTGCACTGGGTGCTCCAAAAGAAGCAGGCTCAGGGAGGGGCAGCCACCTCCCTCACGCCACTGTATGTATTTTCAGTAGGCGTTCTCCCAAAATGGCCCAAAGATTGTGGGACGGCTGCAGGTTCAACCTTGCAGAAACAGGATGAGCCCAAGAAAATGAACTCCAGCAGGCCAGCGGTGTGAACGTCTCTAACCAAACAATCAGACACAGACTTCATGAAGGTGTGTCTTGTGTCTTGAGGGCCATTAGTAGACCCTGTGCTCACTGCCCAGGACTACGGAGCCCAGTTGGCATTTGCCGTAGAATACCAGCAGTGGCAGGTCCACAGCAGATGCCCTGTGCTTCTCAGAAATGAGAGCAGGTTCACCCTGAGCACACGTGACAGACGTGGAACGCTCTCATGGAGAACATTATGATGTTTGGTGGTGGATCAGCGATGGTCATGGATGGACGCACAGACCTATACAGGCCAGGCAACAGCACCCTGACTGCCATCAGGTATGGGGATGAAATCCTTGGACTCGTTGCCAGAGGCTGCGCTGGTGCAGTGGGTCCTGGGTTCCTCCTGGTGTACGACATGTGCTGAAAGTGTGCAGGCAGTTCCTGGAGGATGAAGGAATCGATGCCACCGATGGCCCTCAGGCTCGCCTGATCTAAATCTAACAGAACACCTCTTGGACGTCACCAGGTTGCCCCTCAGACTGTCCTGATCTAGGAGGACATCCCCCAAGACACCGTTCATCGTATTAGGAGCGTGCGCCGCCATTTTCAGACAAGCATACAAGACAAGCACGTGGACAAACTACTGAGTACCGTTTCGAGTTGCTGCAGTGACTAGCCTGACGCATCATCACTTTGATTTTCAGAGCTCTGCAGGTTGATCATTTCCATCAAACAATGTGTCGTCCTTTCATGCCTAACGCCGAGTCCATATCAGTGCTGATAGATGTGTTTTCAGTGGGTTCTCTAATCTTTTGAGCAGTATATATATTTGTACTTGAACTCGCAAAATTAAATCATTAAACTTTTACAAATGTTTGCAAGGCTCTCTAATCATTACATCGTATAGTGAACACATTTCAGTCTCGAGCAGCTGACTGCAGCTCTAAATGTTTCCATCTTTCCAACCCAGCTTCCACTCAAAGCAGCTCGTTGGTAGATGGAAACAAAGGCAGTGATGCAGTGACCTTTGACCCTCGACCCTTGCCCCCAGGCGGCCATACTCACTTGCTGCAGGTCCACTCCTCCCTGTGCCACTGAGAACAGGGGGTGAGAGCCAAAGTCTGAAGCCTCGAACACCTTCAGCCGGCACAGAGAGACACAAGCAGAGTCAACGCCACGGTTAGAGCTCAGAACTGATCAAACATGAACAACCTGGTCACTGCAGAGCGGCTCGGGGTCCTTCATTGCCACAGCTGTTCAACGTACAGCTAAACCTGTGTGAGCATGCAGTGTGGACACTGTTACACACTAACTAATGTCAAGCTGGTTCAAATCTCCCCTAGAAATTAAATTAATGCACAGTCACCTCGTGAGACTATTAAACTTGAGTTAGTAAGACTACGTAAAGGAACAGGAACAAGAACTGAAACTGATCCCAGCTTTTACCATATAAAGAAATAATTATTATCATACTTATGAAAGCATTATACCAACAATGTCTCACTAACTGTAAAAGCAGCAATAATTGTGTTAATTTAATAAGAAAAATGTGGCCTTTAATTTTACGAGTGTCCTTAAAAACAACTAGAAGATTTTCTTACATGTAAGCAGTGTTACTCAGCTGATTACATAAGTGTTTCCTCTGCTACTGCAAGAGCTCAGAGTCATTGTGTATTTATCTGTAAGACATTTTGAAAAGCAAAGGTAAAGACAGGAAAGACCAGAACAGAACAAATAACAAAAACAGGTTTTCCATGTGACTCTGCAATGAGAAGCAGAAATCAGTAATAAACGATCAAGAGTTCATTTAGTTTCCCATTTACTGCTTGACGAGAAGATGAAGTGGAGCAGAATAAATACTTTATCATTCTCTGAAGGAAAACCACCACGCGGCAGCTTGAAGGCAGCGTGACGCCAAAGGTGTGCCGATGCTGTCGGACCGCTGAGACAGTCTCCAAAGGCCAAACTGCCCCGGAGATGCACTGAAATGACTTGTTTTAGTTATTAGTAAAGAAAGTCTGTTTGTCTTTCCCACACAGGTAAATTCAAGGTGCAAGAGGCATAAATGATGTACAAAGACATCTTTGTGTAAACGACAAATCACAGAGAAGCAGTTTGAGTGCAGAAACAAGATGGCTGAGATTCAATTTGCATCAGTCTTATTTTTATAGCCCCATATCACACCAACGGCCGGCTCAAGGTGGCGACGCTGAAAACCAGAGAAGGAACGCATGAAACGGAACAGCGACGTCACGCTTGGTGCGGTTTACGTTTAGTGACGTGTGCGATTGGCCAACTAGACGTTTAAATGTTACTCCTCTGCTCTTCAGCACTAATAACGCCATTTGTTTAAAATATTAATATTTCACGCCAGCTAATGATTGGTTCTTGGATCTTATACAGCGCCCCGGCCTCTTTCTGTTGTAAATGAGGTGGAAAGTGAAGCAGATGGTTCTGCAGTACTTTGCTGATGTCATGTAGACTGTAGTGAAATAAAGTGGCATGTACTGAAGCATTAAGGCGTCCTGCACACGCATGTGTACAAAACAACCAAAAACGCTGCAGTCTGAGATTCTGTGTCTGAAGTTACAGTTCCACACTTTTAAAGTCCATTAAAACATGTTTTGGTTATTGAAGGCTGTGATTAATGGAGTATTTGTAAAATGATTTGATTCCATTATTCTCAAATGTTTTTTTACTTTTAGAGTATTTTTACAACTAATCTTGATTTTTTCCATCTAATTTAATCATCTGGTAAATGAACCATCCCTGTCTCAATTTTTTTTATTATTCGTTTCTTGTTAAAAGGGATGTTTTTCCTCTCTACTGTTACCTTGTTGGGCTTCCATCATTTTTGTCTTTACAGGTATAAAAAATAAAACTGAATGAACGTAATGTTGTGACTAGAGGTCCGACAAGCTAATCTAAGATCCTGTCATAATTTTGTCTAAAGTTTGCAACCTGCCACAAGACTCACTGGAAATCCGTGTAAGAAGCATGAGCGCAGTAGTAATCTCACTGATCTTGGTTTATAGTAAACTAGCTTTCCCCAAACGTTAAACTGAGGACATGAAAGGGTTTCTTTAGACTCGGTCTGGACGTGAGATCTATTCTTGTTACTTGTGTGACCTAAATTGCATAACTCATAATTGCCTTGTTGCAGCTGCTGAAGTTCTCATTAAATCACCAAAAAGTTGCAGCTTGAGCTTTTGTTCAAATATGCAGCTCTGCAGAATAACAAGCAAACACAACGACTGATTTCTGTCTCTGTCTCTTAAACTAAAGTGCTGGTGGAAAACTGTGATGCACTAAAGTTATAAATGACCTTGTTTTATTGAATCTTCTTCAGCATTGATTTTACATTACATGAGATTTTAGGGTTTCGAGTTGATGAAATACAAACTGTCCCACCGCTGCCTGCAGCAGCGCCTCAGAGTTCATCCACAAATAACCAAATGCCCCAGACAACTATGCAGAGAGACGTCCAAGTCAATCTCCAAACAATCTGTGCTGCAGTCCAGTGATGTGTGACCAAGTACAGACAGATCTCAGTTGTGCCACTCTCTTAGGGAAAAAAAAAAATCATGCACGTCTCGGACTGACCAAATGACAACCTGCGCGCCGCTAAGCTCCGATGCACCGTCGAGCCTGAGCGCACACAGCAAGATTTCTGCAACCAATTAAGCATCAGAGTTTTCGTCTCAGAAAACTTTTCAGAATTCAAGGTACTTTGGAAACCCTACAGGGAGAAATCGTTAAAGATGCAGGATTTTTCTACTTTGGTTTTGTTACGCTTGAGCAGAAAGTGCTAATTGGGGGCAAACGAGGTCAGAATATTTGGATCATTCAGCTTTCATTCAGTTTAATTCTCTGGTTTACAAAAACAACACCAGGGTGACAAATATCAGGCTCATAACAGTTAATATCCACATTTAGTATTCAATGATATCAGTGAACTTATTATTTCTGTGGAGCTTAAAGTATGCAAGCATGAGATCAGCATACTCAGTGCGCTGAAAGCAGAATATCTACTAAAATACACAAATTACACAACAAAATGATCTTGCTAGCAATTCTGAGGCTGTTTCAGTTTTAATAATCACGTCGATTATCGTGAAGTGTTTTTTTGTTTTATATTCATAAATCACTTCTTTACCAAATGCTACACACCATGAAGCTGTTTTTTTGTCACTAAGCCAAATCAACCTATCAGCGCACACTCTCCCCTTCAGGGAGGCTGCATTCATGCTAACTGGGTCTCTAGAAGGAGAGATGTTTGTTGTCACCACCGCCTGACCTGTGAGCTTTTAGCCCCAACTCAGCATCTTCAGGTTGTCTTCTCCTGGTGTGTTGGGTTTGATGAAAAATTAAATGTAGCAGAATCTGGATGATTCTGAGGAAGACTACAGAACGAAACATGCTGCACGTGTTTCTGTAGCTTCAGTTTCTTTAGAAATCTGGACGACCACATTTCCAGTTTGTGCCTTGTCGATAAGAGTCAATAACAGTGGTGTAATCCAAGCTCAACAAGAACAACTCATTTACAAGGTAAACGAGTTAAACAGGAAGGATGTGACTGCAGTGCGCTGGGAATCTCTGGGGTTACGGTTAAAGAAACACACAGAAAGATTTTGTAGCACAGCCGTAACACAGTGACTCACAAAGGGCCATAAATGTGTTTCTAGTGACTGTCAAAGGGCCAAGAGACTCCCAGACTTAAGCTAGCAGAGACACAAAGAGTCTTCTCATGCTTCTAGCTGTCTTTTCACTGCAGGGACTTTCCCCAGGACTAAGAAACTTAGACAGATATAAAATCCTCTACCTGTGTTTACACTGGAGCAGCCTTGGGCTAAATGTCGAGCCACTTCTACCCAGAACACATTTTTCTCTGTCGATTAATACTTTCTGTAAATGCAGGAACATTTAGGTCGGGGTTTAGGGCGCTCAGCATCACTGAGCATTTATTTTAGTAGAGGACACAAGATTTCATTTGTAAACTCTGCAAATGCAAACAAGTAAAATATATACTGTTTTTGTTCAATAACACTTGGAGAAACATTATTAGGCTGTAAACCTAATCTAGATTTTCCTTTCCAACCTTGACTATAATCCTCTAACACCATGATACAATTACTTAAATCAGTTCCACATGGTGATCTATTAAAATGAGTTACTGGTTTAATCTGAAGATCCACAGTGTAATAGTCAGAAATGGGACTTGATGTGATTATACTGACAATCAATCCCTGCAGCCTGAAGAGCATCTTGGCAGAATAAGTAGTAACAAGGCAAAAAGCATCATTTCTTATTATAGCTTTACTTCAAATTATCTTTAAGACAGCAAATCCATTGTTTTGTTTTAACTACGAGGTGGCTTCCCACTGATTACCTTCGAGCCCTGTCAGAAGAGTCTGCAGACAAACATCTAATTTCATTTTTCAGGTTTTCTACATCGATTGCAGATTGCATCCTATTTGTGTGACCTCTTTGTCTTACCTGAATAAAAGATGTCACAACAAAATAAAGTGTTTTATGTGCATTTTGTAAAAAATATTAAGACCTTTGAAGAAAAATCAAAGATCTGTTAATTTTGAGATCACTGATCTTGTAATATTCACCAGGGCACCAGCCCAAACATGTCTAAGGCAAATTTATAGAAACTACAAGATAGTTTTAAGTTGAACTCAAATATATTTGACACCAGTGTCTTTCCATTACAAGGTGTTCCAAACAAGGAAAAGTTAAGCTACAAACAAACAATATCTTAATCATAGCCCTAGATGGGTCACCAATGACCTGATAGATGTCCATCTGATCTTACATGATGCAAAGTTTTGCCCTATTTTGGAACAAAAAACGTTTTCCAAAAATTCCTGGTTATAGAATCAGAATCAGATTGTATCTAAAAGTGAATCACTCTTAAGTTCAACCAGTCCCCATATTTGTTCAAATCCGTCCCCAACCTTTCAAGGATGCTATCAAATGGATGATCACATGACTTCCCTGGAAGAGATAACAATCTGGTCTGGAAATAAAAATCATATCTAGTAGAATTTGGTGAAAACTTTCCAATCCAACAAATTCATTCTCCACAGAAACACAGACAAACCAAGGTTTACTCTCCAGCAACGACACGTTTTCTCTAGTGAATACTTAAGAACTGTGAGGAGTCGTCATAAAAAAGCATAATTTTATCATACTGAACTGGTGTGACAGGAGGCGCCTACACCCTACAACTTAGCAAGTGGACTTTTAAGAAGTGTGTGTGTGTACACACCCATACTTGTATTACTGACGTTGTGGGGACATAAATCTATTTAATGACTTGCGGGGACCTCACTTTTCTGTGAGGACCAAAACGTGCCTGTGGAGCCATTTGAAGGAAATTGCTGTTTTAGATTAAGTTTAGTCTACATCCAGGAAATTAAAGTAAGGCAGTTTGATCTCCTCTGAAAAGATGGAAACATGACTGTGTCTGTGCATGGAAAAAACAGAAGAGGGTAAGCGACCATATGGGTATTCTCTCTGACACTGAAATTGCAAACCAAAGCATATTCTTGAATAATAAATTATGTATCGACTCACTCATCCGTCCACTCCTCCATCTCTTCCTCAGTATTCCCATACATCCATCATTTCTTCATACCTCCCTAAATCCCCTTCATCTACGCGTCTATCTGACCCATTAATCCGTCCGCCCGTGCCTCTCTCACCAACATCGCTGTCTCTCCTCCTTTCATGCTTCCTTCTGTTACCTGATTTTCCTCCCTCTGTCTATAAATCTGTTTGTTCTGCCTTCATTAATCATTTCCTTTATTCTGCCACTCTCATACTACTTTCATCACTGGATACCTGCATTATTTTGTTCTGTCTGCTCCATCTATCATTTTCCTGCCGTCTTGCATATTTTATGTTTTGCTCCCAGTTACGGTTCATCTAAAGGACCTTTACAGTGGTACGTGATTTCCAGCAGGATGTTAATTATCATCATTCTCCAACAGCTTACCTGGTTTCCTGCCAGCAGTACAGTTCCCGGAGTCGGGCTGGGTCGGTATGGAATAGTCGCTCCTTTTGGTGGAGACTACAGATAAAGAAAATACAGTCAGAGGTGAGGAAGGCTGGAGGCACAAACATATGAAGAATCTTAAGGTGGTGGTGGTGGCATATAATGGGGTCCAATTATGTGCTGGCATCAGTGTTGGGAAGGTTACTTCTAAAATGTATTCCACTACAGATTACAGATTACACGCCCCAAAATGTATTTTGTAATGTATTCCATTACGTTAGTCAATGAGAGTAACGTATTCTGAATACTTTGGATTACTCTATATATATATAGATAGATAGATAGATAGATAGATAGATAGATAGATAGATAGATAGATATTAGGGGTGCAACGATACACAAAATTCACGGTTCGGTTCAGTTCGATACTTTGGTGTCACGGTTCGATATTTTTTCGATACAAAAAAATGTTCATGCCTTTTTAATTTGTCATTTATTAAAATTATAAATATATATTTTAACTCAAAAGTACAGTTTTTAAATTTAATGTTGCTGAAACAGCAAAATAATGAAAAAAAAAATAAATCTATCTGATCGAGAAATCACTCATCTTTGGAAAAGAGAGTTTATTACAGAGAAATGGCTCTTTCCAAAATAAAAGCTATACTATACGCTTCTTCTGG
>VUQO01044730.1:0-10091 GCA_015106655.1 Coptodon bakossiorum
CGGCAGCCGTGTGGTTCTCCAAGATCTTATCCGTGCTGCACTCAATGAGCCCATTTTGAGAAACTCACGCCTCGTCCCATCGTTTCAATCCCAGCGGGCAGCCTTGTGGGGGTTTGAACAGCCGGTTCCGCTTCCTTAATTCTTCGATAAGCCAGGGCCAAGCCAGCTCCGATCAGCAAGAACCCTGTTATCATGGTTCCGAATAGGTAGATATCTTCAGCAGTCAGGCTCACCCAAGCCCAGACTTCTCATTGAGAAAGGGTGTCAATTGCATTCAGAGACCAGTTGATCAAATCCATAATTCCTCTTTTAGGTTTTAGAGAACAGACTGTGAGAGAGTGTTCCAGGGAAAAGTAATACAAAAAACACGAGACTAGACAAGGACAAAAGAGGCTAAGCAGGGAAGCTAAGGGAGAGGAGAGGAGGAGGAAAAAAAGTGCGACCGCCTTCGCCGAGAGCAAGAGAAGAAAATGACTTACCTCTAATAAGTACGTTTACATTGTCTCGATTGGTATACATTTATTCCCAATGTGAATCTTGACCCAAATGCTAAAGGGTTGCTTGTTCTGACCCACCTACATATGTAACAGTATAACTACCATAATGTAATGATGAAGCTACATGTGTGAAAGAAGATGATGACAAATGTATTTTTATTTTGAAAAGTAAAAATGATCAAATTCACTTAATAAAACCTTCTAAGAACAAGTTGGAGGTGACAGGTTTGGCAAAAAGCAAACACAGCATGTCAGCACAAACACCTCATTCCAACTCTGAATGACTGTAGTGGAGGTGGGCTTATTTTGCAGCAACAGGACCTGGGCGCCTTCCAGCAGTGGTATTATAGGTGAAACCTATTTGATACATTTATTTATAAAATAAGACTAAGAATATTTCCTCCACATTTTATTTTATTTAGTTTTACAAGTTCACAAAATTATTTCTATTTTTTAATTTTATTTTACTTAACTAAAATGTTTTTTTCACATCTTAGTTTTTATTTTTACTTAGTTATTTTTTGTATATTCCTCTGTGTAACAAATGTTCTATCTGTTCAACAGCTGAAGCTTGGGAAACAATGGGTCATGCAATAGGACATTGATCTGAAGCACAAAAAAGTCAATAACCGACTGAATGAAAAAAAAAGACTAAAGATGCTGCAATGATCCACTCAGTGTCCATACCTTAATCCAAATGAAATGCTGTGGCGAGAGCTTAAATGAGCTGTGCAGAAGCGAATGCCTTTATATCTCAATGAACTACTAAAATGCTTCCACAACAATACTCATTTTATCATGAGTATCATTTTATTTTTAACTGTTTTGTCTGGATTTAACTTGTAAAATTTTAAGATTAATTATTATTCTACTATCACCATTATTATTATAGATGTTTTCCTGTCTATATGCCTGGCTATGATGGTGGCCAGTCTACTGGAAACTATTGTCGTTACAAATCTCCTGCTCAGTTCCTCTAACTATTCTCAAGCTCCTCTCTCGAGATCCAGTCACAACAGGTAGGACAGAAAGTCAGGATGAGCAAATTCCTAAAAAATGCCAAAGCTGCCATAATCTTCTTGTTATTTTCTCTGCAATAAAAATGCCAATCTACACTCCAGTGACAGAGGAATCCAAGACTCTGGAGCAGAAGGGGCCACTGAGTGAGGACAAAACGCTGCAAGAGCTGAGGAGCCTGGGCAGAGTCCTCCAGGCCATCCACCTTCAGGTGGAGCAGCATCTGAGCAAAACCCTGAGCACAGAGGAATGGATCCAGATAGGTTTAATCATAGACCGCCTGCTGTTCATCCTTTACATCATCTTCATAACAGTCAGCTTCACTACCATCATCATTATCTGGGTGGTTTCATACAATGCAGCCTAATTTAACATTTTAGCGTGTCTGTTCTTTAAACTTTTTGCATCAACTCATAGTTTTCAAATAATATTTAACATCACACCCACAATGAGACAGTGAAAGCAAAACTGAACATAACACACATGGGATAAGAGACTTTCAAAATAAATTAGAAAGTAACAAACACTGAGACCAGGACTAAGACAAATGAACTTGACAGAACTAAATGGAGACTTGGGAGGCAGAAAGGTAGACAAACATGGAATCAAAACTGACTTACAAAAGAAACGCTGAGGACGAGACACAGACAAGACTGGGAGGAGAACTAACATAATTTCACAAAGAACTAATTATTGGAAGCACAGGAAATTACACCAGAAACAAAACACCATAAAATTATGCCATCTCTCAAAATCAAAAGTAACAGGTCCAAAATGAAAAGCTGTAAATACTGGGTCAAAGATCCAGGTCCATGACATATTTCAGTTACTAAGGGTAGAAAGACCGAAGTTGGCATAAATTAAGCTGCTAATATATTCGGGGTGACTTACAAACAGCTAAATATCGTTTGACAAAAATTTATATTTTATGTGTTAAGTATCAATTACTTGTTGCCTTTACCTTTAAAAACTATTAAGAATTTCTGATCATTGTGTAAGTAGTATGATCATTTGTTTTGTATCTGTATGAAAATATTAAAGGTTTTCCTCACATTTTCTTTGTCGTTTGTTATTTTGTGTTTAATTCAAAAGTTAGTGGTAAATGGCTGTCTCACTTGTTTAATCTTAGAATTAAAAAGACCTTGACTTTAAAAGTATAGCATTACTAGCATGTCATTATATTATTATGACATAATAATAAAAAAGCTGTCAGTCTTGGTCAGTTAGTTGTAAGTTTTGCAGTTTACAATTCATTTTAACAAGCAACAGAGATGGAAAAGTGCAATACTTGCTCAGATTGTTGGTGTTTTCTTTTGTTTGGTTGAGTTATGGAAGTGTTGGAAGCCTGTCTTCTCATTTCTGTTTAAAATACATGAATGGATGGTGTCATTGATTAAACAGCATTTAAAATTTCCCTACTGGTGTCCCACTGATTAATATCCTTTGGAATTACAAAGAAATTCAATTTAAATACAAAAAGTAAAAATACAATGCCATTTGGAAAAGTTAACTGCAGTTCACTCAGTACATTATGCTTAGCAACATGACGACAGACAGCTTCTCATTAACAGATCTGCAGAGTATATGTGCATATAGAGAAACCCTCACACCTGGGGGACAACGTGTTGAAGGAATTGGGTTGGTCGTTGACCATCTACTGTTTGCCATGAATCTTGTCTTCTGTCTGCTTTATAACTACTGTGTCCGGCTTCAGATGAAATCACCAGATCAGTAGAACTGACTGATTGGTGGGCAATCAGTCAGTTCTACTGATCATCTACAGAGTTCATCTGGTTAAAAAAAAAAGGATTATAATATGCTGAATTTATTGATTTAGCAAGTGTTTACAATATTCAAAATGTTACTTTTCTGTGTTTCCTTTCACACTTGCCTGACTAATAGCCCCAAGGTTAATATATAATTTCATTATGAACCTGATTATAGGGGTAATTTGAGCCTTCCAAGAGTTTTACATCATACATCTTTAATGACTTTTAAAAACAACAATGAGCTTCACAAGTTAGAATTCATTTTGGATTTTCTCCAGTCCACACAGGTTTAGAGTATACACACACAGTCAAATATAAATAGCCATCCCCAATAATTTTTGGTTATATATCTTTTTGTGTGGTTTTGTGCAGCCACCAACAAGCCTTGGGCATAATTCAAAATAACTGATTATTCTTTTTGGCAGATTTGATAGTGGTTAGTTTCCTGACTTGGATGCTGAAGCTTAATGTTAGCCTGCTTTATGCATTCCAAAACCAGTGTTAATGTGTGTTTGCTTTCATTATCCTTTGGGAACATTGAAATGTGTTGCAAACATTTGCTGTTGATTTGTAGTAAAGTTAAATAATTTGAAGGTAGTCTTCCGTTTTTAATATTCCGTCCATTTGTGCTATCTACAAGTACTACTGGTAGCATAACAGCACCAGAGCATGTCGCTACCACTATCGTGGTTGACGGTTTAGTGTTCTTAGGTTTCAAAGTCTCACCTTTACTCCAAACACACCTCTTGTTATTGAGGCCAAATAGTTCAATCTTTGTCTTGTCTGACCATAAAAACTTTCTCTACAAAAGCGTTTGGTTTGTCCACGTGGGCAGATGCAAACTTAATTCAAGCTTGAAGGTGTGAGTTTTGAAGCAGGGGTGTCTTTCTTGATTGGCACCTTGGGTCCTTGTTCTTGTCTTTGTTTATGACAAAATGTACAATTTAAGAATCATACATTTTAAGCTATGTATCAGGGTCAGAGCCTGTCATAGGTTTTCAAAACAGCATAAATCCAAAAATAATTGTGTGGCTCATTAGCAGGGTACACACCGAAGGGTATCGGAAAAGACTGCTACTCCCACAGGTGGAGGTGCTGAAAAATAAAATGGGTGAACGGTTACTGTAGGTGTGAAAAACAAGTTATGTGCTACCCTGTATGTGTTTGTGACACATTGCATAGACCATAGTTTTCTATTTTTTTTGGCGATTTTTGGTTCGTGTGTTTGCCTTTTTAATCTATTCAAGAGGCCTCAGTGACCTCAAACAGACTCAAATAATCTGCCATTGTGACTGTTTGCATAATAAAACGTATTAAAGGGTCCTGAAAGTTTAACAGCTATGCACTACAGAGTTCTAGCACATATACTGTTTTGATTGTTATTTTTGTTGTTCTTTTTTAGTGAAATCTGTTATTTGAGAGACTCTATTTATAAAATGTGTATAAAAGATTGATGATTTAAACAATAGGGTCTTTGTTAGTCTTAAGATTGTTGTTTTATTCGGGGTAAAGCAGGTAGTGGCTGTGGTTAAGGAGGCGCTAACTCTCCAGAGGTTCATAATTACAATATTTCTTTAAGAGACAAAAACAAGTATGTGTGTGTGTGTATTACCAGGAGGAGCTTTTCACTTTTCACATTATTAAAAGGTGGTGGTGGAGAAAGTTTAGTCTATCAAAAGCTTTCAGCATGAGCCCGTCTCAGCAGAGAATCAACTTCATCACAGGATTACTCTTAATGTCAGGTAATGATAACACCTCTATTTCCTACTTAAGTGTTCATACTTTATTTTCTAAACCAAAGCAGGTTTTCATCTACAACAAATGTTTTTAATAATAATGATAAGCATGACTGTTATTATTTTAATTATTACAAATGTAAAGGTTTTATCTGTCAGGTTCAGGTTAAAATCAGTCTTACTGTGCAAATATATTTGTCTCTTTAACCTTTTGTACATTTAGTTTATGTCACTGTGGTATACTAGATTCTTTCAGCTGAATCAAGTAGTAAATGACATCTTCAAAGTAATGCAAGGATGTTAGTTTTTTTTACTGCTGTAAATGTTTTTTGTTATTTCATCTTCTAGTTGGTAGCTGTTGTTATTGTGTGATGGCTTTTAATGAATAACATTTGATTACAGCAGATCTCTTTCTGAAAGTGCTATAAGTTCAATAATCCCTCCCCCTTATCTTATGTGCAATACCACTGATTTCCATTCTAATCCGATAATACAGTAAAATTCAGGCAGCAAAACTGATCCAATGTCGATACTTTGAACAAAAACTTAATGTGTTTGGATTAAAAATGAGAGTATTTCAAACTATACTTTTATAATGAATACAGGACATTAGACTTTTGTTCTTATTGTTTAATTGTGGAGAATTATCATACAGGAAATTAAAAACCTAAAGTGTAAGTACATACATTTTAAAATATTCAGTTAAGAATCAAAACAAATGTGGCTGATTGAAAATGATAGAACTAAGTAACATTTTGTACATACATATTATTATCAAAATCCATCATAAAGTCTACAATCAGAAGTGCTTAGTGTAACTAATAAACACACACCTGGAAGCAGATGAGCTGTAAACTGGAGAGCAAAAGTAATTTCACTAATTTAGAAGACGCTTATTTAGTTTGAGAAAAAAAAGTTTGTTGAGCTTTAAAAAAAAAATTAAAACTCCTCGGTGAAGCTAGGGCACTTACTATTCATCACTGAAAAAAGAGAATAGAACCATAGGGTTTCTTTTCAACACTGTAGCCAAGCTGACAAACAGTCAGGGCACTGCTGAATCAAGTTTTTCTTTAATCGAAACCACTAATGACTTAATGAATATTTTCACAAAATACATTTAAACCATCAGAGAAAAAATTAGTCATCACCATGTACAGCTACTTGCACTACTACTGACATTTGTTTAGTCCAATTCTCTCCAATGACCTTTCTGAATCATATCTACTGTTTTTCACACTATAAGGCGCACTTAAAATCCTTTAATTTTCTCAGAAATCGACAGTACGCCTTATAATCAGGTGCGCTTTATGTATGAATTCTGGTTGTGCCTACTGACCTCGAACCGATTTTATGCGCTCAAAAAACTGTCAAAAATGTTTTAGTACGACTTTTGTAAGCTACGAAGCCGCACCACATGATGGATTGTTGGACCATTATGGCTACCGTAGTCAGGAGCCTCGCAGAGTACTCTGGATCCAAATATCCGTCCACTTTAGGTCCCAAAGTCAAATCAACACTGTGGCATCAATGAGAGGTAAAAACTGTCTAAATTCTTTCATCTTTAATAAAATGATCAGCGTTGCTGCTTTACCAGATGTAACAATTAAGTTTAACATCCAGGCATCCATGAAAACAGGATTTATTAAATTTAACAGAGTTAGAAGTTAGCAGGAAGTTAGCTCGCTAGTTTCCACTTAAACATGATATAGCATGTTCTCACTGAGAGATTTCTGAAACAATTCAAACGTACAGCACTATCACTATCACTGCTATCACTTCCAACATAAATGAAGACAGAAAAATAAACAGCAGTGATGTTTGTAGGGTTACTGAAGTTTAGGGTTGCCAACCGTCCCTTAAAAAACGGAATCGTCCCGTATTTAGAAACAAAAGTACACGTCCCGTATTGAGCTTATAAGGGACGCACTTTGTCCCATAATACAGTGAGAATCAAATAGTCTATAAATGTTCATGGAATTAACGCTTTGTTTGAAAACATAATTCCCAGCCCCTCTCTTGCTTTGTGACCAATGAGCTGACAGCACACTTATGACAATTCGAGTATGACAATTCAGATTACCGCTTATCTCATTGGTCGAGGAAAAGTCGCTGACGGTGAAAATACCGGAAGACAACAGATGACCACAACAAGAAGCATGGCCAACAGGGAAACAAACGCCGACACTGCAGTGCAAGTCTCAGACGACAGTCTAATGAAATGCTAATGAAAAACATTGATCAGGCAGCTGTGATTGAGCAGCAATGTTGGCAACCCTACTGAAGTTGGGCTTGCTGGTATATAATGATTTGCTCCGTGATCGCTAGCAACACAGCTATATTAGCATAGCATAAACAGTGAAGCTGGAGGATGAATGCTAATGCTTGTTTTGCTTAATGCGCCTTATAATTCGGTGCGCCTTATCTATGAAAACAGACCCGTTCATCAACAGTGCACCTTATAATCCGTGTGCCTTATGGTCAGAAAAATACGGTAATTAATAGATTTCAATTTCTTGTGCTTGGTCCAATGGGGTCATTATTTTAGGCGATTATCTTACAATATAAAGTGCCTTGAGGTGACCCTCTTGGTCACCCCATCTAAACTGACACCATAGGTAAAAATCCATAAAGGCAAAAACTCAAAGCAAGGTTTCCTTTTTGGTTTTTTTTGTGTTTTGTTGTTTTTATGAAATACATTTTCTCTGTGGTCAGTGTCTGTATGTTACAGTATACTGTCTTGTAAAAATGGCCACAGTGGCCCAACACACGAGTCCTTGCAGGCTGTCTTTGACCTCCAAGCCTTCAGGCCAGCCGTGAACATCAGCAATCCCACCATAGCCAACATCTCCTTCACCTTGTATGCTGTCCTCGGTGTGGTTAGTTTCCTTATTACTACTTTAAGAAATGCAACAAGACTTCTTAAGGAATTTCTCTAAAACCACATATTATTATCATACCTATTCTTATTTAATGCTGATTTAACTCTAATTGAGTGGAACCAGTCAACAACAGGTTTTCTCATATTAACTGTATTTCAGAATGAGAAAACTCAGATACTCACTACTTTCTTGTGGCTCAGACTGGTAAGTACTCAATAAATGTCAAACTTATAGTAAGAATAACCATGGACACTGTAAAAAGCTGCTCACATATTTAAATGTTACACTGGAGGTTTAAAATCAATATATTACTTCTGTGGCAGTACTGGCACAATGAGTTCCTGGTCTGGGACCCCAAGGAGTGTGATGGTGTCACGAAGATTTCTCTACCTGTGAAGGAGCTCTGGTCTCCGGACATCATTGTTTATGAGTTGTAAGCACTTCAAATAAAACATTTTTTAAAATAATAACATTTATGCATTTAATCAGTTCAGCAAAATGAACCTGTAAGCACGAAACCACACATGCATAGTTGCCATAAGTACAGAGTGATAACCACGAGATGCTGACACAGATCTGAAAAAGATATTTTTGTGAACAGACTTGGAATCAGCCAAAGATCCTGAAGTCCAGTTACAAAATACAAACCATGTCGATATGCTAAGATGTCATCTGCAGCTACATTATTGACCTTTTCATGCAGACATTTTAGCTTGTCACAGTGGAGAAACCACAGGTGTAATAAGGATGGATACAGACCTCTTATGGTCCTAGTATTGTGTGTACTTGATTACTGTAATTACTTACAGAGGCACTTATAAAATTATGAAGTTATAAAAAATGCCTGTACTTGTATTTATTTCTATTTTTACTTTACACTGCCTCAAAACATATGTTTATTGTGTCTCATACATATGTATCCGCAGTGGGACTAATACAAATACGATCTCTCTTTTCTGTCATTGTTTTTGTTCAATATTATACGATTTCCTAATTTCCCCACCTCCCCCTGCCAGTGTGGATGACGACGTCTCCCAGGCATGTCCTTACGTCTACGTTAACCACACGGGTCACATCCGCTGGGACAGGATGCTGCGGCTCGTCTCATCCTGCAATCTGGAGATCTTCAGTTTTCCTTTTGATGTGCAGAACTGCACATTTACATTTGGCTCTTACATGCACACCAGTAAGAATGGGCTGCTTTCAGCTTTAATTCAGAGGGTTTAACAAAAAAATTGCATCAGCCGTTTTAGGAATTACAGCCAATTTTACACATAGTTCACATCTTCAGTGGCTAAATAATAATAATGGAACAAAGTAACATAATTTTAAATATAATAATTGTTTTTAATACTGGGATACAAATTCTCTGACTGCCTGAAGTGCAGAAGCCATCTAACCAAATACTGTTTCCTCCCTTTCCTCCCTGCTAGGGTTTTACTGAAGCCACCTTCAGTTGCTGTTTTTTTGTGGGTCTTTTTGGGTTGTAATAAATAAATAAAAAAACATGTTTGTTTGGATTGAGATTAGGTGACTGCTATGAGACTGACTCCAATTAATATGAAGGACTATGTTTGAAAATGTCTGTATTTCCTAAAGGGTTAATTGAATACCTTTATTAAACCGCTTAAATGAAAGCCAAATATCTTCATTTCAATCACACAACTATCATACATTGTGTGCAAATTACAAAATTACTTTTGTATGTATACCTAACAGTGTATTGTGTTGCTGTGGTTGTCTTACATAGTACGGGATGTGAGGGTCAGTCCAGCTCTGCCTTTTAAGGAGATGTCTCTGAACTCAAAACGATACCTGGAAGCAAGTGGAGAGTGGGAGCTGGTGGACATACTGGGAGAGACCTCCATACTTAAATTTGGAATCGACGAATGGGACATCATCACCTTCTGGGTCAGAGAACCACACTTTCACTGAATTTCCTACTTCTAAATAAAACAAATATAACAGACTGAAACTAATTTGGGCATCAGAGACTCCACAGCACAGCAACAATGGGACTGATGCTTACTTATTAATGCTATTTACCACTAGTGTCTGTATGGCAAATATACAATGTAAGCCAGCAGGTATAGTTTAGCTCAACACAGAGTGTGACATGTAGCTGAGTCTCTTATTATTAAGGTCAGAAGTTGTTTTTAAAACCATCCAAAAGGCTTTACTGCTTGACCACAG
>VUQO01044732.1:14568-26527 GCA_015106655.1 Coptodon bakossiorum
ACTGAATATTGCTATTGAATATTAGAGTACCAGCAAGAACACAGAACATGCCTGACTTTGTGAGACAGAGAGTGTGCTTGGAGAGGAAACGGTCCTAAACCATGAGGAGGAATCACAGTATATTTACTGCAGTGGGTGGAGGAGGACATCATGACAGAGTAGGAGGAAACAGTCAATATGGTTTGATTGCCACAAATATTACCTTATAGAGTTAGGGGAAGAAGTATCAGTGACCATGGGAATGAGAGGGGAGTCGGTTATTCTCTGAAGGATTTTTCTTGTCACTTCAGTTTTATTTGTATAGCACCAGTTGCCTGAAAGCCCTTTATACTGTATTGTATTGTAAGGTAAAGACCCAACAATATTACAGAGAAGACAGAGAAAACCCAAACAATCCGATGACCACCTATGAGCGAGCACTTGGTGACAGTGGGAAGGAAAAACTCCCTTTTAACAGGAAGAAACCTCCGACAGAACCAGACTCAGGGAGGGGCGGGGCCATCTGCTGGGGGTGAGGGGAGGAAGAGAGCCAGAGATTAATAATAACTCATTATTAAAGACAATGTGGTGTATAAACATGCTCTCAGAAAAAAATCTTGAATGTTTTCTCTAAACCTTCTTGTCTGATCTGACACTTTGAAAAACCAAAATGAGCCTTTAAGATTAACCGAAGTTTAATGTCCAGAACCCCTGCAACTCTTCTTCTTCTAACAAAGCAATGATTTGCATTGTGTTGTTTACTAGATGGTTGACAGTTATTTGTATTGTTATGGTCAGGTTACAGATGATTTAGAATACAAGCTCTGGAAAACTGATGAGGTCACAGAGAGAGGAGAGGGAGACCAGTCCAGGAGAGCCGCTAACAGAGATTCACCAGTCATCTTAAAATGTATCATTTACAAATCGCTGATGCTAAGAGGTGGGCCACCAGTTTGCTCTGTGCATCATGTTGATGAGATTAATGAGGAAGAGGTGAGTGAGTGGGAACCTGAGACTCCACCAAAAAGACGGGCCACATCATCCCAACCCGACAGACACAGACAGAGCACAAAAAACAATCAAAGCAGTGACAAACCTTTCACTCAGGTTGGGAAAAGAGTGCAGTTTGGGTTCAAACACCACGAGTTTGGGTGAATAGTGGATCGCTTATCAAGGTTTCTAAGTCAGAGCGGTCAGTGACAGTGGCATGTTAAACCCACCTGTGAACTGTGAATACTGTGTTTTCAGGGTTTACCACAACTTATTTTGTCTTAGTTATGTCACTGTATTTAAAACCTTTAGAACTATTATTAATGTCATTAAACATTAAGCAACACAGAAAGAACACGTGGGCTGAAGGAAGACGTGTGTAATGTAGTGACTTCAGGACATTGTAGTTTACATACACCAAACAGCTTCCATCACATTGTTAGGGAGCAATGTGAGTGCACTCCAATTCTCTTTTAAGCCGTTTCCCCGACGTCGTGATCTTTTTCATGGAGGTCGAAGAAAAAGTGAGCAGAAAGGAGGCTGGAGGTAGTTTTTCAGAGCACGTGATCCTTCAACTCAGGGTTTTTAGTTTTTCACAAACTGCTTCTGAATTTTGGCTTAGTTTCTGTTAAATCCATAATGACATGGTGACCTTTGGTTGTTCATCTGTGGCTGTTTCAAACAGAACCTGGTAATGAGAACCAGCTGATTTATTTTTTATGTCAATACATAAAATGATAGAATTGACTCTCTTTTCCACATAACATATTTGATATGTACCAATCGTCATCCTAGCTGTGACACCATACAAAATGTGGTATGTACGTTCTAAAAAATAACCTGCGATAGGTGAAATCCGCAAAGTAGCCAACTTTATTTCTTACAATTATTATCAATGTTTGAAGGCTTTAAACCCCTCACTACACACTTTATACACTCAGACAGGCATGAACATTTTCACACGTTTCTCTCTTGTTTAAACTCTCAGAGTTCAAACCTAGAAAAATAAGTCCAGTATTATAGAATGAAACCAAAGGCTGGTGACGACGTTTCATCGACATTGTTGTGTTTGTTGGGGAGAAAACGTACAAACATACAGTGCAGCACTTCAGAGTCACACGGCTGGGATCGAAGATTTATGTAAATTTGACAAGCTGAACACACTCTGTCCTGGACAGGAGACACGGCACGAGACTGATTGACTATGGTCTACAGCCAATCAGGACGCAGAACACAATGCGCTGTAATAAAAACAAATAAATAAAAAAAGCAAAATTGCACCCAAAAAATTTTTTTAAAAAATCCGTGAAACAGCGCGGCCATGAAAGGTGAACCGCGTTACAGCGAGGGAGCACTGTACATGAAAACCTTCCCTTAATGCAAACTGGAGCCCCGTCCACACGTGCGCTGGTACTTTGGTAACTGTAGCTTTTTTCTGTGTTTAGGCCTTTCATACACAAGTAAATGACGTTTTATGTCAAAATCCCCATTTTTATAAAAACACAGGGCTTCTTAAAACCCTTCCAGGGTGAACACTTTCAGGGACCATGGTTCTGCTTGTACACTTGGCGAAGGAAAATGATGATTTCATCTTGGACGTCAAAGGTGTGCACCTTTATCTCCTTTTTTGATGTCAGACCGTGCTGACCAACGTTTCACCGCCTGTTTTCTCGGCATCGTCATCACAGTGTTTGACATCATTTTTTGCTTTTCACGCGGACAGAGATATGAAAGTGAAAGTCCCTGTTTGAATCACTGCCTGTGTGCACAATCGCCTCCCAGATCATCCTTTTGGGCGTTTCCAGGCAGCTTCCACCTGCTATTTCTGGATTGCTCCCTGGAAGTTCTGTTGTGCCCACACTGCACAGGCTGATTTCATCACAGACTTCAAATCCAATTCTTTTTCAAACTAACCTGAATTTCATGTGAAGCACTGTCGTTGTTGATGAGAGCTGGCAGTTTTCAGTTACAGGGTCAGCAGCTTTAAAGCTGAACACGCTGCATGTTGGAGCTCGCTCATAGTGGAACACCCTGGGGTGTCTGGGGGAGAACATTCAGCAGATCTACCCTGTGCCAGTGCACAATGTAGTGAAAATGGTGGCGTTTTTTGCTCACTAACTGGATAACCTGCCACAACAATCAAGATGAAGGACTGCCAGAGTTCCAGCATGCATTGCAGACGGGGAAGGGAAGCAGTTGCTAATCTTGAATGGGAGATCGGCCGAACAGAAATAAGTCGGCTTCAAGCCTTTTCCTCACACCGTGTACGTCAGCCATCTGAACTGGTGAGTGTAGTTTGGACTTCTTGAAATATTGGGATAATCATTTGTAATTTAAGGCATACAGTTTTCATATTAAACGGATAAACTGATAAATGTTGGGGTCTACAAAGCATTACAGCATCCTTCGTATATTAACCACGTTCCATTTTGTTCCCTTACTCGTTCATCTAAACAGGTGACACAACAGAAAGCTCGGTTCAGTCAGGTATCTGTGGCATGCTGTGAGTGTGTGGGAGGAAAGAGTAGGAATACCGTCTGTGGGTAAGACAGTGGTCTGAGCCTGTCGTAGTCCTCCTGTCCTGCTGTGTCCCACAGACCCAGATTCACTGGTTTCCCATCCACCATCACATTGGCAGAGTAGTTGTCAAAGCTGCAGGAAATTGGACAGCACACTGAGTAAAAAGCAGCTGAGACTACTGACAACAGAGTAGTGTGATTACTCCTAAACAACACTTTGCAGAACTACACGACCGCCTAGATAAGGGTTGGTAAATATTTAAGGAAGCTTTTTCTCCTCCAAGTCTACTTTTTGGTGTTGCATTACTATATTTGATAAAAAGAGAGAATGAAATTTAAGGGACTGACAGCAGCAAACAGTCCAGTCCGGAGCTGAACTGGGAGTTCCTCATTCAGGCCAGTGTTCACTGGGCTCTCAGGTATCAGGTTTTTCTGCTGAGGATGAAACTTTGAAACTGAATTACTCTACTAACTCTAATTTGATATGAACTGGTTTCCAACTTATGGGATATATGCTTTTCATACTAAAGAGCCCTCTGCCAGTTCACTTAGCTGAGCGCTTTAACACGACTGAGGAAGATGCAGATATTTTAAAAACAACATTTAAGGGAACTTTTCTGGGCTTGGCACAGTTGTCATGATTATTTTGTTATGCTGGTTTAAAAACATTTGTGTCACGACGTAGCTGATAAACAGTAAAATATCTTTACAGCTTAAAATTTGAAAAGTTAAAAACACATTAAGGAGTATACATTACATCAGTCTGTTTGATTTGCAATATTAAATATATAAATACTACAAATATCAT
Organism: Coptodon bakossiorum; assembly: GCA_015106655.1. Lineage (NCBI taxonomy): Eukaryota > Metazoa > Chordata > Actinopteri > Cichliformes > Cichlidae > Coptodon > Coptodon bakossiorum. The sequence goes on from VUQO01044732.1 coordinate 18,865, forward strand.
CCATTGATGAGCATGTATAGTTTCTCAGTGTGCAGAGCTGTGCAGGAGTTTGCAGCATTATCAGCAGCTCGCTGAAGGCTGGAATGAGCGATATCGTTTATTTAATCTGATTTCATTCGACTTTCATTCGTCTCTTTTCTGTTCTCTTTCTTGTCAACTAAGTTCTTGTAGGAGAACAGCTGTATTATTATTCTTATAATTATTATTAAATCCTTTGTCTGAAACCTTTAGACAGCACAGGATCTTTGACAGAGCGCTCGGCCCTACAGCATTAGATGGTTGTATTGTGAGAGCATGAGGAGTGTTTGGGTTACTCACACAGTGGGGATGTATTCACCGGGGAAGGCATTGGTGGTGTAACTAATCAGCAGACAGGTCTTACCCACAGCCCTGAGGAAGTGACAGCAGAGGATCCAAAATTAGGCTGCAGCTCCACTCTCATACAAAACCTGAGTGTAAACAGGCTACATGTATGTGTGAGCACAATGGAGGCCTCTATCCCCTTTCAGCTGAGTGCCACACAGACGATGGCCTACATACATGTTGCCTAGGGACACAGTAGCCTTCTATGGTAGCTCCACACACACGCGCACACACACGCGCACACACACGCGCACGCACACCCACCCTTGTGGGGACATCTCATTGACATAATGCAACCATCAAAAATGAATGCTTGACCCTAAACCTAACCATAACCTAATTGTAACCCTGACACTAGAACAACATGAGCAAAACCACATTTTGAGTCTCAAAAAGGCCTTCAAACTCGTGGGGACCAAAATCCCGGTCCCACAAGTATAGTAAACTTCCAATTTGTGGTCCCCACAAAGATGTTCATACCTCTCCACACACAGTTACTCGCAGACATAGCCCACCTCTCCTCTGCTCACAGGCCCACAGCACCCCTCCCCTCCGACTCGAGCCACTCGATGCTACACAGACTGGTGGTGGCATGGATGAGTACTGGCTGGCTGCTCATGCATGACTCATGAGCGATTCTGTGTGCTCGTCTCCACAGACATGACCAACAGCAGTGATACACGGTGGCAAAATGTGTGACTGATATAAGAGTGATTTGAGGTCAGTGGGTCTCTGTTTGGTCAGAAGGGAAACACTGACACTTACAGCTGCTTCATTAGTCCGTTTCAATGATCACGATTATTCTTCAGAAGATCGAGTGGCTCATCTACTGATCTAAACACTGGTGGTGTGATCCCCAGCTCATCCAGGCTGTCCTCGGGCAGCACACAAAACCCAAAGATCTATGTGACTGTGTCACAGATACAAGAGCTTAGAGCCCACAGAATAAGAACTGTATAAATAAGGAATTAGAGCTACAGTGAGATCTGCTATGATGGTTTGGTAGTTAGGGCTGGAGATGCTAAAATGCTTGCTGGGAGGGAGCAACATGGCCAGGGTTAGAAATGAGTCCATCAAAGGGTAAGCTCAGGCCCCGCAGTTCTTTGTTAAAATCAGACGTGGCTTTGAAATACAAGCAGATTTTAGATCCTTCAACTGAAAATGAAATGATGCTTCAGAATAACTACCCGCTGTATAGGAGAGAAACCATGCAGGAACAGACAACATGCGAAGTTCAAAACCAGGACTTTCTTGCTGTGAGGCAACAGTGCTAACCACTGTACCACCGTGACACCCACTGAGGTGGAGACGTCAAGCAGAACCCGTCTCCTGGAGAGGAAAATATGCAAAGCCTTTGCTTTCACTCCCAGACCTCTGGACTCACACAGTACGTCTCTCAGTCACACCTGTTTCACTCAAAACACACAAATGGTTCAGATTTGCTCTGCGTCGCACAAACTGAAGCTGTAAGATGTGCATGCTTCAACTTCAGTTTTATTTATGTAGCACCAAAACACAACAAAACAAGGTAAAACCCTACAATGATACAAAGGTCACACATGAGTGTGAAGCACTGAGTACAACATTCACACATAAGTGAGTTTAAATGTTTGAAACAACTGCAGAGAAACAGAGATGCTGTTACACAAACACACACACAGTGCTACACATTCAGATGTACAGCAGTGAATGCACAGGTGCTAGTAATACCACATCCCTGCTCCCAGTGTGTCAGCGAGCCAGGGTGAAGCTGGCCCACGACCCGGACACTGAAGCAGCGAACCCTGCTGTCCTTCACTTCATTACGTCCCTGAGTGCTTCTGTCAGCGTGGGTCAAATAACGTGAACGACATCAGGTAACAATCTGTTCACATTCTGAAGACACCAAACACACAGCTGGCAGCATCTGTACAGTCTGTCTTAAAGCTGTTTGTGGCAGCTGACGAGAAAAACACACATTTTTATATCCCGCCCACCTCGTAAACGGCCTCATCGCACATAGCAGCAGGTTCCTGTTAGAAACAGCTTTCTGAGCCCATGCTGCACTCATCTGGCAGGGTTACTTTTTCGAGGGCTGTGTGCGATATTTAAATTCAGTGGATTCCAACCACAGACTGCATAACAAAGATGCAAGTATCCACCGCAGGCGTCACGCTTTGATTGCGAATGCTCAGCCTGTCACTGTCATGCTGTAGCTCTTTGAATCCTAGCATTAGCCGGGCACGGAGGCTCAGTAGCAGACAGGTTTATTCTTCCTGGTGACTGCGTTGGGCTTTGTGATGTCATCAGTATAACTTGACACCTTTGAGGTGAGACTAGCTTAAACTGCTGAGCATCATTTCCACAGAGACTTCGGTGAAACTGGAGGTCTTTTCCTGGTGGCCATTAGAAGTAATGCATCTCTAAGGTGCCATTGCTTTTCACACCCAGAAGCTGCTGCCATCTTTACTTACAGTCTGTGCTTCTAAAATGAAAAAAGCGTATTTAAAGAATTTTTAAATGACATTTATATAATTTTGCTGCATTTTTTTTTTAAACTTTTGCTACAAATCCAAGGCAGCCCGTTTCTCTACAAGTCAAAGACTCACACTTGGGCAGGCTGTGGCACATTTAGCTCAGTGCAGGTGATCTGGTTAGAAAGAGCCATAAAACCAGTGCAGCTCTACGGAAATACCCGGATCTTGGTTTGTCTAGCCCCTCGAGGTTACAAATTCAGCAACTGGACGATGTTTTAAAAGTTGCTGAATGTGTGTTAAAGAAGTATGATCTCAGTAATGACCAATAATAAGTGAGACTGGGACTTCTGCAGTGATCGAGCGGCCCCAGCTCCCTCTGGAGGCGGTCGAGGACTTCTCGACTTGAAAGGTAAACTGAGCTTGTTGGTTGGACTGCTCCTTTTCTTCATCCGGCTGTGTCTGCACACATCACCGTGCTGTAAACAGTCAGTGTGTGAAAAGCAGCACTGACATTGAACATTTGCACTCAGCACTCTTTTATTTTCCCATTTTGCCTTTGACGATATAAAAAAAGACCTTTGGCCCGCTCCTAATGTTTGGAAGAACTGATATGAGTGCCGGTGGCTTTAATCAGCAACCACTAATCATATTAGCGTTTCCAAACGGCGCGCTGCATTCTCGCAGCAGACTTCAGTGCACATGCCGCTGGGTGGGATCTGGATGCAGTAAGAGCAGAATTAGGGCAGCGGGGCCTGCTGCTTGCCACTGACAGGGCCACAAATTCCTTAGCGTGCATCAGCACTTCAGCCCGCCTTCAATGGCCTACCAGGCGTGTAGGTGTTCCCGCAGCATCTCGATGCTCCGCTCCTGCCTTTGCGCTGGATGGAGACGTGATCACATGCAGATGCCCGTGGAGCTGCATCTGAGAAAAACAGGCGACCGCCGGATCGCCGAGCCCCAGCCCCTTTTCACTACATAGCATCCTCCCATCATCCATCCATCAGTGGATGCATCACTGAACCCCACATGACAAATGTGCCGCTGTGCCGTTTCTGTGAGCGTGCTCTTACCCGTCGCCGACCACCACACACTTAATCGCCTGCATTTGGACAGCAGCTGGAGGCTTTCAGGGAGCCGGCGCTGGGAGTTCACCGATCCGACAGTAAGCGCTGAGGTCTCGTATGAGAACAGCGGGCCAGTCCGCTCAGCGATGGAGCCGCAGTGAAAAGGGTCGATGACGAGCAGTTACGACAGTCTCCGAGAAGTGCCGAGCGTTCTTAAAGGGACAGAGGCGGAACAGAAGAACGCAGTAGACGAAGAGATGGTTCGCTCCGATCACTTCCGCCATCGCTACATGCTACCAGCTATGCTACTTACGTTACGTCAACAACGTTAAGTGCAGCGTGTACAGGGGAAATCACGTGACTGAGCACAAAGATATTTAGTTTAACCCCGTCGGACAATCCTGAGCTAAGCCTCATTTAAGTTGTTGTGTGTTTGCTGCCTTCATATTTAGAAACGCAGAACAGAAACTTACTGAAGCGTCAGATTGTGGAAACGTTTGGAATCGATCATATTCGATATACTCGATCCAAAAGAAATTTGTCTTGTACAAGTTTCCTTACTGAAAGTGGAAACTTTCAATTAATGAAAGTTTCAACGTATTAAAAAGAAATCTTAAACGACCCGATCCCCTGAATATGAATTTCAGCAGCGCAGCAGTTTTACGTTAAAGCTCCTGTGCCTGAATCATCTCGGCAGTTACTGATCTTTGGCTGCAGTTTCAATACTAGTGACCTCATACATCCCCACCCCAACAACACGCCACACCATCACTATCACTACTGTAACCTTATCTGTTGGAATAATCCAGATCAACCACAGAATCACAATGCATTAAGACAAAACAAAGAAATGCTGGTTTGTCACTGATAGCAGACCTGAAACAGAACAGTTTTATTTGGACTTTCATTATAAAATGTAAAAACAGCAGGTGTCCTGCTTTGCATCAGTGTCTACTCTGTAGTATACAATATTAAGGCATATCTGAACCAAATATCGTTTTGACTGTAAACATGTACGTTTACTCAAACTGGATAAATGTGGCAGAAATGACGCTCGCTTGCAGTAAAAGCTAAGCACAGTTTATCACATGTACTGTGTGAGCTAAGGACATAAAAATGGAAATTTATGAAACAAGACCAGGTTCTGATCACAGGACTCTGTCAGCAGCGTTGACCTTCACATGTGGAAGGTCATAGTCACCATGTCCTGGATGTGTGTGAACAGCTGTGTGACTGTGAAACATCTACAGATGTTTGATGGCTGCCCTGCAGCCTCTGGACTGTTAGGAGGTTTTGAAAACAGTATTTATTCAGACAGCTCTCTCTTCTTCCCCTCAACCACTGTGAATCCATTCGCTCCATCATTCAGTGAAGCCATAGTTCCTTTTACAAATGCACAGCTGATTCTTATTTTTCATCATGTGAAAACCTTGTTTTCTACTTCACTCACTGGAACGTGTGGAAAGTGTTGGCACTAAAAAAGTGTGCTGTGTATTTATTAAAAGTAGCAATAAAAAAAAGAAAGTAGCACACCAGGACAGATTGAACTGAGCACGTCCTGATGAGATTTGTCATTTTTTAACATTATGTTAGGTATGGTTATTATTTATTAGATGCTCATATTGCTGAGCGCTGATCATCCATGTCAGAATATTCGTCAGCTCGGTGGAGCTATGCCTTATATTGACCCCTGAGAGAGGCCCTGCTGGCTCATTTCTGGAGGCTGCTGTGGTGTCCCAGAGGAGAACCGTGAATGTACGAGAGGACGGCACTCTGCAAATAGCTGGCTCTGTTGGCCTCATCCTCCCTAATCCTATGGATCTCTGCCTCCTTCAGCCGCAGCTTCTCCAACATGGAAGACATCTCACTCTCTTTGTCCAGAAGAGCCTCCCTGTGGTTACTATTCAGCACTACAAGACGGCAAACCGGAGAGAGAACAGCATGAAAGAGAGCAGCACAGAGTCAAATCACACTGTTGCTTCCAGACAGTCCTGGCAAAAAGACACAAAGTTTATGTAAAGTTTAAAAGTAACCAGAACAAAACCGGACGGCGAACCTTTAAGCTCTCTTTCCAGAGCGTTGATCTTTTCTTTAAGTGCTCCCTGTGCCGTCCTCTCTGCCTGGAGATGTCCAATCTGCTCCTGCAGCTCCACCCTCACCCGGCTCACCTCAGCCACCTTCTCCTGGTCTTTACAGCACAGCTCCTGTAAGAGCACAGCATGCGCTACTAACAAACACCTCTCATTTATCACTTCTAGTGAGATTTCAGATTAGCTAGGCCAATTTACTGACAGCGTTTCAGGCTCTGACGTGTTGCCAGTAACTGTTCTAGTCAGTGTACAGATTTCTCCCTGCTCCAACATCTGAATTCTGGATCAAGTGAAGCCTTTTCAGGACAAGGATTAGGAATCAGTCCAGTCTAGAAATATTTTCATTATCTTCAGCTCCACTGTGAGTCAGGAGCTTCCCTAATTTAGACAATGTTGTTCAGATGAAAGAAGGCTGTTTAATGTGTGAGTTACAGGACAACAGTTCCTCCAAGCTTCCTCACAGTGTCACTGGAGGTCCACGTCACAGCGTTTACAGACCACATGCCTCTGAAACGGACTCATGAATGAATATAAGTAGCACTTTGCTGATATCTGATTTGTTAACTCCCACTCTGGGTGTACTTTCATTCATTCATAAGCACGGTGGTGCAGTGGTTAGCTGCCTCACAGAGTTCGATTCCACCGCCTGGCTGGGCCTTTCTGTGTGGAGTCTGCATGTTGTCTCTGGGCACAGTCCAAAGACATGCAGTTAGAGACGACAGGTGAACTGGTGATTCTGGCCATAGGTGTCATTGTGAGTGTGAATAGTTGTCTGTCTCTCTGTGTTAGCTCTGCGACAGCCTCTCGCCCTACGGTAGCTGGGATAGGCTCCACCCCCTGCGACCCTGACAAGGATAACTGGACCAACATTTTAGGACATTGCTCATTTCTCATATGGCACAGGTGTCGAACTCCAGGCCTCGAGGGCCGGTGTCCTGCAGGTTTTAGATGTGTCCTTGATCCAACACAGATGATTAAATGGCTAAATGACCTCCTCAGCATGTGTTGCAGTTCTCCAGAGGCCTGCTAATGAACTAATCCTTTGATTCAGGTGTGTTGACCCAGGGTGAGATCTACAACCTGCAGGACACCAGCCCTCGAAGCCTGGAGTTCCACATCCCTGTCATATGGCCTTTGGTTTGGTCTGCTACATCAGTCCACAGCCTGCACAGATGCTTGGCTGTATGCAGTCAACACTATGGTAGCTGTGCTTTCAGGGCTGACCTGCTCCTGTCTTTTGGTTTCCTGTTGACACAAGCTAGCTGTATGTCTAGCATCACCGAGGTTTACTGCCTACAAAGAAATGAAGGAGACAAAATCATAACATTGATGTATCATTTATGGAGCTATGCTCGGGTATGTAAGTAGGTGCAATGGTCCAGAAGGGCAATTTTGGTGTAGATGTCCAAAAATGGTGGTTGCAGTGCTTCAGCATCAAGCTAGCACTGCAGCAGAGGAGTGTGCATGAAGGCAGTGGAAATCAGTCAAAATAGCTTGTGTCACATCAAATCAAAGAGCAGTAAACCTCAGAGCAGCAGCGGCACAGGACAGCTGATCACAGCCTGCAGAGAAAGCAGACCTGCTGCAGCTCACAATAGCAACATGGAGCCAGTACTGCCAGTCTTTGACCCCCGACTGTACTCATTTCTCCGTTTAGATTTGGAGGCAAAGGTTTTACTTTTATGTGCTA
>VUQO01044733.1:0-21112 GCA_015106655.1 Coptodon bakossiorum
TTACTTACGAGTTTAATTTGTCAGCAACTTTCTGCCAGCCCTCTCTCCTTGCTTTTGCAGCCTTTGCAGTGTTCCCTTGCGTTTTAATTAAACTCTGAAACTCCTGATATCCCTCAATCAAGAGTTCTTGCTCTGCTGCCGTAAAATACTGAGCGCGCTCCTTCGACATCTTCGCCGACCAATCACAGGGTTGCCGATCAATGTTTCTACTATCGATGCGTAGCCCCTTTTAAGCCACCCAGTGATCTCACATTACTTCATCCAGCTATACTAATCGTCAACAACAGGTGTGTTCGGAGAACCGGATTAGCGAGCTCAAAGTTAGCGCGATGATTTGATCTTGGATGTGTCATTTGATCTTGGATGTAGTAAGCGAGGTACGAAGAACGGACCCCAGGCTGCAGATCGGCTGTGACTACTACCAAAATTAAGCTCTATTAAGCTCAAACTTTTTTAAATTAAAAAAATACATACTTTTAATTAAAAGGGAACTTCTTCTCATTTAGGAAGGAGGTGTGGATCATGGACCCAGCCACGGATATGTATTACTACTGGTTGCTCACAATAGCTGTCCCAGTGTTCTACAATCTGATATTCCTGGTGGCAAGGTTTGAATTCATGGTATTTAGCATTTTCTCTTATCGTTGTTAGTGTTCATGGGTCTCAGTCATGGTTTTGTTTCCATACAGAGCTTGTTTTAATGAGCTACAGTATCAAAATTCAACACTCTGGATGGTTTTGGACTATGTGTCAGATGCCCTCTACTACATGGACATCTTTGTGAGAGCCAGGACAGGTACTGATGGAAACTTAAGATTTTCAATTTGTCATTATATAAAATCTTCAGTACAGTATATGATAATGACTATCATTTTCTTGTTTGTCAATAGGTTTTCTGGAGCAAGGACTTCTTGTAAAAGATGCAAAGATCCTGAAAGAAAAGTACATGAAGACACCCCAGTTCAAGTTAGACATGTTATCAGTGATTCCTACTGACATTGTTTTCTTCCATATCGGAATCAACAACCCAGAGTGGAGGTTCAACCGTCTCTTTAGGTTAGGCCGTCTCTTTGAGTTCTTCGACCGGACTGAAACGCGAACCAATTTTCCAAACATCTTCCGAATCGCTAATCTTGTACTTTACATCATCATCATCATCCACTGGAACGGTTGCCTGTACTTTGCCGTCTCAAAAATACTTGGTTTTGGGTCAGACACTTGGGTCTACCCCGGGCCAAAAAAAACAGAGTTTTCTCAGCTGTCCAGACAGTACATTTATTGCTTTTACTGGTCCACTCTTACCTTGACCACTATTGGTGAGACACCACCGCCGGTCCGAGACGTTGAATATTTTTTTGTCGTGGTTGACTTTCTTACTGGGGTTTTGATCTTTGCAACAATTGTTGGAAATGTTGGAGCCATGATCTCCAACATGAATGCTGCACGTGTAGAGTTCCAGGCAAAGATCGACTCTATCAAGCAGTACATGCAATTTCGAAAGGTCACTAAAGACTTGGAGGCGAGGGTGGTGAAGTGGTTCGACTACCTGTGGACTGAGGGGAAAACCTGCGATGAAAAGCAGGTGTTAAAAAATCTGCCAGACAAGCTGAAGGCAGAGATAGCCATTAACGTACATCTGGAAACCCTAAGAAAAGTGCGCATCTTTCAAGACTGTGAAGCTGGTTTGCTTGTTGAGTTGGTCCTGAAGCTTCAGCCTCAAGTTTTCAGTCCTGGGGATTACATCTGTAAGAAAGGGGATATTGGTAGGGAAATGTATATCATCAAAGAAGGAAAGCTCGCTGTAGTAGCAGATGATGGTGTTACCCAGTTTGTGGTCCTTAGTGATGGAGCTTATTTTGGAGAAATCAGCATCCTTGGGATCAAAGGCAGTAAGGCAGGTAACCGAAGAACAGCTAACATTCGAAGCGTGGGCTATTCTGATCTCTTTGCCCTGTCCAAAGATGATCTCATGGAGGCACTAACAGAGTATCCTGATGCTAAGAATGCTCTGGAGGAGAAAGGAAGGGCCATTCTGATGAAAGACAATCTCATAGATGAGTCGCTTGTCGCTGCTACCGATGCTAAAGACTTGGAGGACAAAGTCGATCAGATTGAAGCCAGTTTCGAAATCATGTCAGCAAAATTTCGAAAGCTGACAAATCAATACGATTCCTCTCAGCGTAAACTCAAGCAGCGCCTCAGTAATTTATCAAACCAGTTCAGAAGCCTGAGAGTAGATGAGTAGAGGTTGGCTATCACTACTACTTAGGGAGTGTCTTCTTTACAGGGACTAGTACACTGCATCTGCCCAGTACTTCCAAAGATGCAAAAATAATAAGACTGCCCTTAAACAATGTTTCCACACATAGACAATAACAATGGGTCATACCGCCACGTGGATCATTATGTCTTTTCTTGTGTTAGTGATAACAATAATAGGCTGCACATGATGATCAGAAACATGTGGAGGGACAAACCTGGAATAAAAGCAAAGACAAAACTGCCACAAATCGACAGCAACAGCAGCAGTCAAGCAGGTTCTAAAGGAGCACTATTTTAGCATCGGTGTGAGCATCCAACTAATATTGGTGGGAAACATTTTCTTAACTACTCTGCCCAGAATCCCAGAGTGGCTTGTTCAGCAACGACACCATGACTGGGGCTTTGCACATACAGGACCTTCTCCTTTTATTCTGATCAGAATAACTCTTCTGAAGGACGCAATTAGTCAAAAGAAATTCTAAAAAGAACCTTTTATGAATATTTTCTACATTCATTTAGAAGAACAAAACCACACTGACAAGTTTCAGTTCTGGTCATTAAAGTGAGAGAGAGATTTGAAACTACAATCAGATCTGGAGATTTAACAGCTGCTTTTTGTTGCTGCTTTGCCTCTGCGTGTTTTGAGATGACTGACAGCTTTATGCCAGATGCAACCTTAAATGGATTTGTGTCTCCAGCCAGAATCAAACTAGTAACTGTTTTCTTGCCAGGCTCTTAACTGACTGCCTCATTCTTCAGCACAGCCACAAACTGCTGTGCTGATATTCTTGAAAACAGTTTTTTTTTCTAAGCTCAGGCTGACCTTTACCATGATAAACATATATCAGGAGGTTCCACTGGAACATATTTGCTGAATGAGCCTCTGTACAAATATTCTATTATAAAAGCATTTCAAAATATGTATCATCAAATTTTTATTTTAAATGTAAAGAACTGTGCTTTCTGTAAATAAATAAAAAAAAATAAAGTGACAATAAACTCTTGAAAAGTGGTGTATCCTTTTGGAAAGGCTGACATTATTTTTCTGATAATTCCCCTGAAACATGCTCCAAAGCCTCAATCCGAGCAGAGACTTCAAGTTCACTGAGTCATGTTAGCAGAGGTAGGGCCATGCAGACTGCAGATGTTGGTACATCTGCCCTAACTTTAAGCCTCAACAACAAGCAATAGACACCAAAACTGTTTTTTACAAGTAATTTTCACATCTGATATTTGAGTCTGTGGGGAATGACTACACGAAGTGCAGTTTTTGGCACTTCCACGCAGGCTTCAGTTTGAAGTCCAGGGTTTATGATTTCCATTTCTGCTTTTATATTCAACATTTGATCAGTTGGTTCACAGGAGCCCATCTTAGTCAGCATGAAGGAACACTAATGTGCATGAGGCAGTGAAAGCTTAGATCCCAGAGCTCTGCAGGTGTCACTGAGTAAGCATCTACTACAAGCAATTTTAGTTTAGTAAGCAAAAAGAGTTTGCATGCTTTATTTCAAAGAAAATAAGTTGTGTTGTTCCAAAATATTAAAGTGCAAAACAAAGAATTGTCTCTTTTTATGTCAGTATGTATGATTAACAGTGTTGACATTAGTTGACAAGGATGCCACCTGGGCGCCTCCTGGATGAGGTGTTTTGGGCATGTCCCACCAGGAGGAGGCCCCGGGGCAGACCCAGGGCACACTGGAGAGATTATATCCCTCAGCTGGCCTGGGAACGCCTTGGTGTTCCCCCGGACAAGCTGGAGGAGGTGGCTGTGGAGAGGGAGGTCTGGGCTTCTCTGCTTAGGCTGCTGCCCCTGCGACCCGGCCCGGATAAGCGGAAAAAGATGGATGGATGGACATTAGTCCATGTGAGATCTTTAGCTGTCTGCTGATGGATTTCCTCATTCTCTTGAGAATTGTTTTCTTTTGTTTTTTCCTACTATAAAAAATTTCTTAACTCATAATAAAGGAACTGAATATGATGAACTTGCCACAGTTCTTCTGTGAATGCTGGCTGTGTCATCATCTTCTGGCTCTTCATGTGATCCTGCTTCTTGTCCGAACTTTTTGGAGTGAGGAATAAAGTCATACTTACACATGTAGTCTTTTAAATAGATGCCAGTCAATATAAACGACTACAGCTGGCATTTATTTGTAATAATTACAAAAATTTTATTGCTGTCTGCCTGCTTCTTGTTTCCAAACACAGTCCAGCACATAGCGCGAATAAGCTTTCAAAAGGATGCAAGAAGCACATTTCTGTGTATAACCCATTATTAGAGTTTTCAAACATCTAAACCAACCAAAATGACCATTTCATTGACCCACCCAAATTTAAGAATGTCCACCCTTCACTGTACTTGGACTTGTTTTCATCTGTCAAGGTTTAAAAGCAAACCTATGTTCACCCAGAGAGCAGCTCAGGAGGTACAAATATCCTTGGACAAGATCCTTACCCCGAGTCTCCGATCCATGTGAGCAGGTGAACGAGGCATGTCGTATCGACGTCGCAGGAAACTATAAGAATCTGTCCATTACCTCACAGGAACCATGTCCTGCTCATCAAAAGTAAAAAAGATTTTATCCCACACACTTTGCCTTATTGCATCTTTGTGGCATGATGTTTGGACCTGCTCTGAAATCGGGACACCAAGAAACCTGTGGAGTCTATTCGGGCTTGTTGGAAAAAAGCAGTCGTCTTTATTTAGCATGTTTCACAACAATGAATACTTTGAGCCTTTCACCTGTTTCTACGTGGGAGAATTTAACTGTTGATTGAACCAATTGAGGAAAACTGCCTCCTGTTCCCAGACAGGTCCACCCCTTAACCTTCAGTCGGCTCACGTGTGCAGGCAAGCAGCATCTTCAGCATTAAAACATGGAGGTACAGGTAAGGTTACACAGCTGAAACTACACCTGGCTGTACTGCTTAGCCTTCCACATGAGTGAGCATTACTGCAGTATGTAGAACAATACACACATACTGTGCACTGTAGTGACTTCCCAGCACAGTCCAGTGCTGTCCACATTTTTAGGCACTCCTAGTACTGTGACTCAGATGAAGGTTAAACTAGTGAAAGTATTCAGCATCATTTTAGCTAGGAGTAGCTGGATGAGGGAGGAAAAAAAGGAGAGAGAGAAGATAAAGAATGGCTCAGGTTGGTGGATGGCAGTGCTCTGAGCACTGTGCTCTCAGTGGTATGTTGTGGGCATCATGGTGCTCCACGCGCTGCTCTTTAAGGTACATCAGCCACGCAGCAACGACTTCAGCGTCTTAGGGACAAACCACAGACCCCCAACCTCCAGCCAAATGTACACGTTTGCTCTGAACAGCTTTACCAGACTCCAGGTACAGTCACATGACCAGAGAGAAGATACAAGGCAGGGTTATATGACGTTAAGAGCTCTCTGTTCAAAGATGGTTTCTGGCAATAGACGTGATCCACTCCACACACTCCGGGTCCGTGGTCTGTGACCTCTTCTATGCCATCATCTGTTCTCAGACCTTTAACCACAACGACTGGAGGAGTGAGGTCACGTTACACGCCACAAACGGTCTCTGTACACAGAACAATACCACCCAGTACCTCATAAGAAAGTACGCATGTGGACACCTGAGCCTGCTTCGTTTAGGAGCTGTGAGGTCACACATAGGAAAAAGCTTTAAATGACGGTAAGCTTCACATGCATGTTTATGTCCAGTTTGTCCAAATGATCACAACCACTCATTTGTAAGTAAAACATCCGGATTGTTTGCAGGTTTAGCAAATCCTTCACATTTTCTCCATGTTCCTATAGATATGGATACAGATTTGGGGGAGCGTATTTCAGTCTCTTCGAACAGCCACAGGCTTGTATTCCTTTGCATCCAGTATTGTCTACAAATGCAACTCGATGACCATCAAGCATTTAAAACAACTGTCTGCTGATGGAGCAGCTATTTTACATGGTACCCTTATTACCATGGTTACATGAACTGTTGCCAAAGTGGCGTTTTCACTTCCAAGTGAGTGATGTCAATGATTTGGGCAAAGCGTTGCTGTAACCCTGCCTCCGTGTGACGGCTCGTGCTGCCTGACCCGATGAGTCTGCTGACTGTGTCAGAGGATGGATATTGCAGACTACAAAACAACAGCGGGATGTTTAAAAAGACAACCGAACTTTGAAGCAGCGAGACGATTCTGTGTCCAAGAACATTATGCAGCCTATTCACCGACGAGGAGGAAAAGCATTCAAAATAGGACGCGTCTGCCTGTTCTGAGGGGAAATGATTTCACAGTCCTTATTAGAGACAAAGCACTTTTTCAACAGTGGTTACACCTGTTTCACTGATCAGGTCACAGCGATGTGTCTACACAGTCACAGCAGACACACCTGTGTTCTCTGTGCTGTAAACAGAGAGGTATGAAGGTCCACAGCAAGTCAGGCCAAGCTTACAAAACAAAGCGGCAGCAGGCGCACAGCGAGCACGGCCTCTTTCACCCTCAACTCACAGAGACAAACTGAGAGGAGAGCTGGCCTCATGGCTCCTGGATGCAAACAAGGAGACATTTACACGTCACCTGATGGTATATTAGGGAGATGTTTCGTCAGCGGGAGATGACCAGATCAAAGTCCAGCTTTACACTCTTTTTGTTTCGCACTTTGGGTCGAACGGCAAAGGAAACTTTGCGCAACGCTCGTCTGTTACTCCGACTCACATCACCGTGAACTAGGATGGTTTCGTTAGATTCCAGGTGTAACCACAGCAACAGACAAAGCTTTATCAGGTCTGCAGACGTACGGGGGGGATGCAGTGTGAGCCGTTTCTACAAGACTGAACCCAAAGCAGACGACACCGAGTACGTGCTGGGCTTCTACCTGTCCGCTGTACAGGTTGGCACAAGAAGAGTTCAATGTAGTATCTGAGAAGACTCTCAGTGACTGGTCTACATGTGTACATCCTCCACAGCGTGGTTACGGTATGCACCGATATATAAATACTGATTTTATTTAGAATCCTCAACACAGGAAGACAAGGAAATAAAACGAACAATAATGGCAACCTGTGACCAAAGAACAAACATTCTGAAAATGTCTAAGTGCACTTACACATCTCTGCATGTCTAACCTGCATGTCCCCAAAAGAAGAAGGCCCGAAACTGAGAAGGAGAACAAGCTATCTGATGTGCCATCCTGGACCAAATCTCTTTCCACACGCTCAGCTCAAAACAGACTGGGTGGAAACAATAAGCAATGACTACACTAGAGTGGAATGGTCAGTGGGGAATACGATGTAGTAGCGAATACTACTCTAAACTAAATCTCTGTGGGAGCTGTGGGCAAGAGTTCAGGGGTACTTTGTCGTCGTTTTGCCGAGTTTATCGAGTTGGAAACGCATCGTCCTGTATTTGCATTATTTCTTTTACATTTATCACAACAGGCAGGCATGAAAAATGTGAACCTTCAAATAAATAACCAGGAAAATGATCCTTTCTGTACACAGAAAGCACATTCACATGTGTGGATGTGGGAGCGGGTACTCGAGGAGGTCTCTACGTTTACACTGACTGATGTGTGATGATGCAGGCACAGCAGCGGATCTATTAGAGAGATTTATTAGAACCACGTACCCACTTTCATTATTCACTTGCTTTTCCTCGAAACATACTCTGGCCTGTCTGGTCACCTTTGAGATTGTGTCTGATACAGGAAGGGCAGGGCAGGGTTTTATGGGCTTTCTGAGAAGGAGTCTGTTAGGAGCAGGGGTTCAGAGCATGCCAAACCCTTTGGCATAGGTGATGGCTTTCAGCAGTCTCTCCCTCAGCTTTTCCTTGCTGTTGTACTCAGGCAGCAGCAGCACGTTAAAGCAAGTGTGAGAAGTCGGTAACCTGCCGAGAAACCACACATCACACAGACAACACGTCAGGAACAAAGCAAATCGTCACACAGCAACATCCGAGTGTACGCAGAGCTCAAAATACACGAAGCCGAGTAATCAAGTATACAGGCCGACAGGTTCACAAAGGGCTGTGATGTCTGCTTCTGTCACAATCTGTCTCCTTTATGTCCAACAAAAACAGACTGGCTTTAACTGGTTTATCCTTCCAGTGTGTTCACACTTCACTGCTTCATAACAACAGTCATGCCAGTTTCTACAGATACCTGCACTGGTGTGATGACTGATCACAGTTTCATTTTTACAACATGTGATGAAGAAAAAGGATATTGCTGAATTTAAAGACAACTCGTAATAAGCCATGTTCTTTCATGTCTACTTACTGATAAGGATGTACATTTTAAAAACACTGTGTACTGGACTCCTCAATGTTTGCTAAAAGCCTGCTGCTGAAACAAGGACACAGCACAGCTGTGCAGAAACTAAAGTCACTAGCAGGAAGCAGAGCGCACGCAGCCCGTACACCACAACAGAAGAGGGACAGGAAACGGAAAGGCTGCGGCTCACCTGTCTGTGTCGGGGCCATTCTTGGCGATAATCATCTTCAGCTTGCCCAGCCCACCCACAGGTGCTCTGTCGGTGCCGGTGGTGAACTGTAGGAAGAGGCGTTTCTGCTCCTCGCCAAATGAGTGCAACGTCTCCCAAAACTCCCTACGATACAAACACGAGGTAAACCCCAGACACTTTAGCATGCGACAGAAAACACCTTCATCAAATATATATGAATTCAATTTCAAAACATAGCCAGTAGATGCACAGACATACAGTATGTGCTCCGTTTAAACATACAAGTTAACGGTGAGTGAGGTCAAGGAAAAGTGTTTCAGTCTTTGCATATTTTTTGTCTTCCAAAATAAAATCTCATGTTTTCTCAGGTGTACTGGAGGCTGTGCCTGGTGACAAGGTCGTAGCTGCTGAGGAGGAAGCAGTTCTGATGTCAGACGCTGAGGCCCGTCACACACGGACTGTACTCACACCACGTCCACTGCACTCCTCCTTGTTTGGATACATTTCTCATGTTTCTTATTTATTCCTGCAGTCTAGTATTTATACTTTTTATTACTGCACAGTCGGTGTGGAGCACTCACAATATCGTTGTACATGTACAGTGACAATAAAGGGCTATTCTGGTCTGTTCTCAGTCTAAGGTGCAAGAGTGCATGCAGTGGAAATGCACCTGCACAGACTGGGTCGAGCTGTGCAGCACTGACAGACCCGCATCAGTTACAGCACTGACTGGAGCTGATAACGGGCCAACATAGCATACGGTTTACTCCTCCTTCATCAACTTCACAATAATAACTGTCAATTAACACATTCCCACTTGCCCAGTTGCATGCTGGGAATTGCTAGTTATGGTCTGTTAAAAGCTGAGAGGCTGTGTAGCTGCACTCTGTGCAGGAACAGAGAGACGAGCAGCGTGATGGAGAAGAACTTGTGTTTGAGGAAAGCAGGAAACATGTCGTGATCACATCAGCTCATGCTTCTGCCGTCTCACCTGCTCCGGGTGTTTGTTGGGGCTCTCCTGGGAGCTCCCCCACAGTCAGCCACAGATACACAGCCTCAGTGAACCCATCTAACACTTTATTGAGGCACACGTGTTTTTCCCAAATCCAGCAGTGTGCGGATCAATACTGAAATATTGATTCTTCCAACAGCAGATATTTATGTTCTAGAATTGGTTCTCATATTAAAATATCGACATCTGTAGTCCATCATTAACAGGAACACAGTGGAAAGCCACTTTATTATTAGAATCATCTAAATGACTGGTAGGAACTACTTCTTCTTCCGCCTGTCACAGTGACATGCAAATTATGGCTGTAAAAATACATCACGCCTCACGTGTGCTCGCTCACTCGGTTGATGTTCGTAAGCAGAGTCATGTGTGGAGCTATTTCAGCAGTTTGTGACACATGTGGCGAGGCCACAAACCTTTTCAAACACAAACAAAAGTCAATTATAACACAGAATATGGTGATGGGTTTATGATGAGAACTGAAGGAGGAGCGGGACGGGTGTTGCTAGGGCGAGACAAACGCTGCTCCCAGCGTCCTTTGGTGCTGCAGGTGTGGAGCTGGTGGCAACCTGCAGCACTGCTGCTGAATTTAGGACAGTGACTTACATTTAGGCTCAGCTTTTTGTGTTGATGTTTGAATGAGAGGAATTCACAGCAGCCGTAAAACTACACAATCCCATTTGTTGTACAAAGTGTCAGTGTTGCCGGCCTGAACTTTTGGTATTGGATCGGCGAGGAAACAAGCGCCCTCACACGTCACTACTGGAAGAATCATTCCAAGCAGAGTTGCTTTTGAAGGTTTAAATCCACACACCCAGTGTGGGGAGCCTTTGGCTAATATTCTCACACTGCAGTCCTGTGAAGTACGGGTGGGTTTTGATTATCGATTTATTGATTAAAATCGATTCTAGCTTGGATAACGTGATATCAATTCATTAAAATCCTGAATTGATTTTTTTAATATAAATTTATTTTGCCCGAAACGCCAGAATCTCAGGTTAAACCTCACAAAATTTCAACAACCACCAAACAGCTGAAACAGTAAATGAGAGCAGGGACACGGATTCTGCACAAAGACGTAAACACAAAGCGTGGAGCCGCTGACAGATCACAATCAGAGAGATGTTGGTTTTGGGGCTGAAAGCCGACAGCTCACTGATTCTGATGTTTCGGCAGGTCCGTGCTTTGCGTTTACGTATTTTTTGCGCTAGTTTTTGAAGCTGTAGGTTTTTTCTCTCTCCAAACAATATTGACTGAACCAGCAGCAAAGGAACATCCAAACTACGCTTCACATAAACATCGTCATGAATTCACTCTGACTTTTGCTGTTTTGCTTCCACCAGGATAAAAATCACACTTCATGCACAGCTTTCTCTCTCTCTGACAATACCCAGCCCTACTGTGAAGGACTGAGTAACCGTCTGCTGGAGGGCCACATGGTGAGAGCTGGTCTCGCCTTGACTTTATGATGATATAAAAATGCTTTTGAATAGTGTGGAGTTTGAACTGGGTTATAAAAATTAGACAGACAGACACAGAGCGCGCTGAGCTTGGTTTTCAGGTCAGGTCAGACTCTTACTTGATTATCCGAGAATCTCTGTTATAACCTCCATCGTATTCTGTTGTTTCTTCAAGTGCTAGGAAGTCCAGGTTCTACAGTGGGAGACAAAACATGAATGAATGATTGAATGACATCACTTCCTAGCATATACAAACATCCATTAAAAAAACTCTCACCCTGCTTCCACAAATCAGGAGCTCGATTTCCTCTGGTCTGAACAGGTACTTGAGCGGTGACTCGTTGGTGACCATGTGGAAGCCTCTCCTGAACGCCTTGAACTGCTTCTCCACGCTTTTGTTCAGAATGTACTCTGAATACTGTGCAACAAACTCCTATATGAACACACATCAATGAGAACATTTAACAAACAGCCTCAAGTACACTCTGAGCTCTGGGGGGCAGCCAGCACGTTATCCCTTCCACAGTTTGTACATTTTATCTTCGTGTTACTTTTAACATTTCCATTTTTATCAAAAACAAACCACCAGCAGCTGGAAACAACAAGAAGTACAGTATTGTAAACAATGAGAGCTGGATAGTGCACAGTCAATATTTTATAATGAACAACTACACAGAAAAATCTGCCACAGTAAACTGTACGAACAGCAAATCATAATTTTAGTAACCAGGATTCTAGTGAATATGGCAGTTATGTTCCACTCAGCTCGGCTCCACTCAGTTTTTAGTAGCTGGTGTCTGATACCTCGCACCATCCAAACGATTTATCAGCAAATCGTACGCCACCGGCTGTCGAGTCACTCGATGAGTCAAAGGGGCGTCTCCTTCATGAAACCAAAACACTCCTTTTTGAAAACCTTCAACGAAGGACATGGCAACAACACCGTGCACCCCGACTCCCCATCACCACGGCAACCTCCATTGTTGTGTTGTGTTTGTGTCGCATACAACGGGACTTTTAGCCGTGTTGCTGTAACTACCCCATGCACGCTGAGGAGCTACTCAATTCGAATGGAAGACATCCAGATCGAGTCTAGCTGAGTAGGAACCAGTGAAAAAGAGGCATTAAGCTTTACCAGAAAGCACCGATGACAGCTTTAAATAGTAAACATTAAACAGCATCAGTGCCATCAAATCTCTTCCAATCAGATTTTGCCAAAGAGAAGCCATGACGGTTTGTGACAGTGAGCTAAAAGCCAACTTACCTTCGAGTGGTGGCTGCAAAGCAGCTTTCCTTCAGCCTGTTGGGTTCTCTTTAAATATTGAAAATGTGGCCAAACTTCAGGTTTAGAAGGCTGAAAAATGTCACTGCCGTCTTTTTATAGGCTTACATAGATAGATGCTTGATTGATCCCAGGGGAAATTCCAGACTTAAACATGGTGCAGCCATGTCTGGGAGACTGCTCCTAACTTTGGGACTGTGCACTAACCAGCTCAATAATTTCCCATGGTAACAGTTTCATGCACACAATGACCTGCCCAGGTGCTACCACAGGATCATGCAAACTTAAAGCTCCGCCCTCTTAATAAATCACAATCAGCAGAAAGGTTTGGGTCAGATAAGCTGAATGACCAATTTTACCACCATCCTGTGGTCGATGCATACACTTTGCCTGAATTAGCGCGTGTGTGTCGTAGGAGGACAAACGACCCCACGATTTCTCTTCAGCTCACCTTTCTGTTTTCATTGGTGACAGGAATCTTGTCCCCATTTTCCCTTAAATCGTACATAAGTGCATTCCCAAACAGGTCTGTATGAGAAATCTGGAACGTGATCATCATGTCCTCCTCCACGCTGCCCTCATACTCCAGGAGCTCCTTCAGACTCTGGTATAAAACCTGTCCAGCGGTATAATTAGCATAACATCAGCATTAGCATACATCATATGACAAACATGGCTGCTTTTCCTCCCAAACTAAATAAATGGGAAAGAAAAAAACCAAAAACACAGCACAAACAGCTGCTTAGGTGATGCTTACCGGGTTGGCATCAGCCAAGTCCCTGAAAGTTCCTTTCTTGCCCATTAACTTCCTGTAGACCACCATGGGAAAGTGGACGTCCAGTATACAGTTGTTATAGATGGCCAAACCGAGAACGATGCCAATCAGTGTGTACTGGCCCTCATTTTCAAACGACGACGGGTTGAACCAGAACAGTTTGGTGTGCTCATCATATGTGAACATGCCTGCAGCAAGAAAAACAGAGCACATGCCCCGTGAATCCTGGGATATGAAGCAGCCACGGGAGAGATGCTCCATGTGCACATGGAAAAAGCAACACACATCAGTTTTCCCTGTTCTCTATCATTGTGTTTGTCTGCTGTCGAGTTAGCTAAAAAACTACTCGGCTTGTTTCCATTAGACCTCACTGGGAACATAAGAACCCTCTCAGCTCTGGAAGGACGTCTTTCAGAGGCCCCTTATAGTTTGACAACTTTGACCAGTGACAGTTCGATAACATGACAGCTGACACACTTTAGGTGGAAGAAAGCAGGACACAAAAAACCCACAAACTTTTTTTTTTCCAGTTTCCTAAAACTAGTTAAAAGGCTTTGAAAAGCCAGTCAGAGATCCAGATTCAGTTAGCAGTGCAGCAGCGATATCTATTATGAAATCCTGAAAGGGGGGCTGACCAGAAACAATTCCAAGAAAGACGAGATCACTCCGATCAAGGATCTGAACGGATTCTGATTTAATGGGCAGACAGTGAACGCTCTCAAATCCAGCCCTGCATGCTATGTTAGTGCCACTCTGCTGTGTTGGCACTGTATCGCCCACAGAAGCACCGCAGGATCAAGCAGTAGTACAGCTGGACAGTGACAGCAGTTGGACTGAACTGTGATGAAACTAAAGTCCAAACAGCAGACACGTACTGCCGCAGCTTCACACTCGGGTACATGTTCAAGGTGAATTATTAAGCCAGCATCAGCAGTTCGACGTGTATGTGTGACACTTGTTTAAAGCCATCTGAAACTAAAGTGCTCGCGATGCTTTCTTACCAATATCAGGGTTGAAGATCTCCTCCACCACCAGCTGAAAGAATTCTTTGGAAACACCTCCTTCATCAACACCTTGCTCTCCTTCAAACTCCACATACAGCTGCTTCTTCAAGTCTGCAGGATTTTCCATTGCTATCATTTCCAGCTGCAGACACACACAGAAGAAACGTCCACAAGCATTAGCGCCTTGAGGCGACTGTATTTGTGATTTGGTGCTATATAAATAAAATTGAATTGAAACCATCCAAAACCCAACTAATCAAAGGGATATTGAAGTCAATTTGAATGCACATACCCTGACCAGAGCATCGTCAATGATGTGGTCTCTGCGCACTTTGAGCCTCAGGTAAGGGTTGAGCTGCTGACCCTGCACCAAGCTGTAGAGCACAGTGATCCGCCGCTCGCTGTACATGCGAATGCGGTTGTCGTAGTACAGCCCCAGGTTCTTGGTGACAGCGTTCAGGATGAACGGACAGGTCATGAAGGAGAATTTGTTTTCAGTTTCAACTTTAAAGAAAGTATAGTCCTTGTCCATCTCTAACACCTCGTTCAGAGGCTCATTGACAAACTCCTCAAACGGAATGAGCGGCCGCCGGCAATCGCTTGTACGGATTCCCAACTCTGTCTCCAGCGGGTCTACTCGAGGGCCCTTTTTGTTCCTGCGCTCTTCACCCAGGAGCTCCTGCAGGGTGAGGTCACTGGACTCTGGAATGGGCTCCTCGTCTTCTTCCTCGTTGTGCTCCATGTCAAGGTCGCCACCCAGCACATTTGCATAATAGACGATCTTCAAGCACTTGGTGGCCGCCACCACAGCATCGTCGTCGTTGACCAGGTTGCGGCTGTTGAACTCGTTACTGATCACCTTGTAGGTAATGAGCTGCTGGAAGGTCTCCACCATGCGCCGGATCTGCTCAGCGCTGTAATGCGACCACAAACGTGCCAGCTTGGCCTGAGCTGCCAGCGGGAGTTTGCTCATGGCCTTACAGAACTGTGGGAGAGCGATCTCAAGGTACTCTGGGCTGTGGAGGTTGCTGTTTTCCATCACTATTACGAAAAGGTTCAGGTAGTTTGGGTCTCGTGAATACACGTTATGGTACGTCAGGTCACACTCCACATTAGGCGAGAGGTAGACCAGTGCATTCAAGAAGGCGGCTTCGATTTTATCATTGGACAGGAGGCGCTCGTAGACCCTTCGCACAGCTTCGATATCGACTGAAACCTCATCGGGAGCCAGCTTTTGGACGTCGTTTTCTCCCGACGAGCACTCGCCGAGCCTCGACGATGAGGAGGAGGTGGGGGAATCCTCCTCCATAGCTGTAGTTGAACTCGCAGCTGCCTCCTTTTCATCTTCATCCTTGTCCTCGTCCTTGCCTTGGAGAGACTTGAGCTCCTCCTTGGTGTGCGGTTTGGACCTCCGAAAGCTCTGCACCAGTCCCTCAGCACTGGAGAAAACTCGGCCTATCACTCGGATAAGAGGGGAGTAATCCTCCTTTTCACCACAGGTGTCCAGGATCTCATACACCTTCTCCTCTGTCAGGTAATTTACATCTACACACAGACACAAATGTTGTTACCAGAGAAAAACATAAAAGCACAAACTGCACGAGTGAAACAGCGCAATCTGCTCACCTTTAAAATTGTCTCGCACAGAGTGGATGTCTTTATGGTTCATCTTCTTGTTGCTGCACGCCGAGTTGCTGTGAGCGCTGCTCTCCTGGTAGGTGGAAGCGGTGCCTTTCTTTGAAGGGTGTGGGTCGCATAGCTTGGCATTGACTTTGTAGAGCTCCAGGGCTTTGACCGCTGCCTCGTTGTTATCCATGCGGCTGAAGCCAACTGATGAGGCACACCACGAGTTGGAGCAAGACTCATTCCCACAGCCCTCCGTTAACTGGTGGTAATAGCGCTCTATTAGATGCTTGGCAGCTGCTCGCTTCCTGTGATCAGAGGTAAAACACAAGGCGGTAAAAGCACTGCGTGAATCCACTGTAATCCTCATAAAGCACTGAGTGCAATGTGAAATAATGGGAGACGCGAGATTGACTGCAATGCTTTTCCCACTTGAGAATCACTAAGAGTTTCTGTCAACAGACAACACAAGAGCTGAGCTTGGTCTCACTCAGGCTGAATGCTGAGCTCTGGCTGTTATGGAGCATTTGGACGTGTTGCATTTCCAGCCACTTTCAGGTCAAGTGTCACGACAGATTTATTATTAGCGTTTAGAATAAATTCAAACTTTGTCGTTGACAAAAACCTTCTGATACTGCTAATTACACTACTGTCCAGAGGACAGCAGCATTCCAGCTGCAGTCGTATTGGCATGGTAAACACTGAAGCAAAATACTAATAGGATAGCAGTATTATTTATTCACAGGTACAGACACAACTGATAATGTAAACTCAAAGCTCCATAAATTCCATGCATAATTAAAGCACTTTAACCTGAAGTACTTTAATTATGTTTTATTTAAGCCAACGGTCCCCCTTCAAACGTTCACATCATGAGCAAACAGTGTGACAGCTACTGAGATGAACTCGGTGTATATCACACTAACAATACACCTGACACTTCAACATTTAGTCAAGGCACAAGATGAAGACAAGAAATAAAGAAGTGAGGACAGACCCTAACAACAGGAAACCAAGCTCCTGAATGAACTCCTCAACACATGAAAGGTAACGAGTTTGACTTACATTCGGCTTGCTTCTGGGTTTTCTATTTCAGGCTCCTCGTGTTCTCTAAATGAACAACAAACAAGGATAAGAACCACGGCACAGGTCATGATGACTACACTCACATTTCACAGTACTGCTGGCTCTGTTGTGGGGCAACAAAGTGAGAGTCCTGCTCAGGAAATTGGTCTAGCTGTCTAGAAGAGGACAACAGTCTAACCAGCAAACCCACATTCGCTCTTTTTAAAGCTAAGCACTGGCTTCCACTTAGAGTGACTGGGATCGCAGTAAATGTAATGATCTATGTATATAATTCATTTTGTCTCTGTTGTAAAATGTAGCATTAACCTAAATCCTACAGTCCAGTTCGGACGGGCTGGTAAAGCCCAAAAATGTTGCCACTGGGACAATCTGTCGCTCACTTTAGCAAGCTAGCACAGCAAATGCTAGTTAGCCTACTTTATTACTCATACAGAAGTAATGTCTTCAAAGTAACCCGCGGGCAGATTTCTTTCGTTTTCATTTAACCAGTGCTTGCTATAAACTTTGCCCCAATATGTTGCCTGAAACAAAGTAGCACTGACGTCCACACAGCCTCCGACAACAGCTAACTAGCCCCCGCTCTGACTGATCCTCCTAGCATCCCGAGCCTTTCCTCTGAGCATCCCCACCTATCGGCTCCTCCGGCGGAGCTTGTCTCGGCCTGTGGTGGCGCACACTCACAGTCCTCCTTCTCGTCGGAATTCATACGCGACTTTATGCCAGCAGTTTGTTATCCTGTTGCTGTTTGTGGGTGTAGTAGGTCCTGCGCGGCTTGTCTCCAGCGTAAACAGCACACTGCTTTAAGTCCGATCGGGCACCGACGAAGGATTTTCTATAGAAAACTTCATTCACGGCCTTCCTACTACAGGCTCTCTCCTCTGCCTGAGCTTCGCAGCCATCTTGACTTCACCATCAGCCTACGTCCCACAATGCACTGCGTTCTAGCTCCAAGAGCTACTGGAACGGATCACAAGGAACTGGACTGCATCATTATTATATTATATTATATTATATACAAGTGTTGTTGTTTTTATAAAGTAATAATAAGTAAAAAAAAAAAAGAAAAAGTAAATACTGGGCCTAGAAGCTCTTGTAGAAAGGTAAAGGGAGGGCAGAGAGGAAAAACAGGAGTTCCCTCCATCAACTCTCAGCCTCCATCCACAGTTACACAATGGCTTCAGCCCTAATTACAGCTTTTATGAAAATGGACAGTTTGAAGCTTCATTTTAAAAGCCAAGGCAGTACGCCTTTAAAACAAAACCCACCGGAGAGCTGATTTTCCAGGAGAGCACTCTGACAGCTAAAGGCTTTACCTCCCATTCTACTTTTGAAAAACCGTCTGCAGCCTGACAGCAAAGCCCTCTATTTAATTCATTTTGTAATTAAGGTATACGTTATGAATGTTGGTTCTGAGGTTTTTGCATGTAAGGCAAAGCTTTTGAAATCTTGGTTTGGCTTTAACAAGAAACCAGAGAAGAAATGCTAATAACTGAAACATGACTCTCTTCCCAGTCCCCATCAGTATACTCTCTGCAGTATTTTGAATCAGCTGGAGGCTTTTCAGACACCTATGGGGACATTCTAATAAGTAATTACAGTTGTCTGTGCTGGAAGTAACAAAGACAAGGATTTTCAGGTCAACCTGACTTCAAAGTACTTCACAGTAGTGCTGGAAACAGTGTCATTTGCTTGAATGATTTTTGACGCCAGATGCAATGATTTTAGTTTAGATTCAGCAAGAAAATATTACACCCAGGCCGTTATATCTTCTGACATGTTTGGAGTTTTGATTTGTTTCATCTGGGTTGGATGATAAAGAGCGTCAGCTGCAATGGAAATTTATGCTTCTAACAGTTCTGGATACGATCACTGGTCATTTTCTAAATCTTGAGCAAAAACACAAACATTCAAAATATAGTCCTGCACATACAGCCACATAAAGGTTTCACAAGAGTCTTGATGCTCTGGTCATTCAAGATTTGAAGTCTGTTTAGTGTTGTTTATTAACTGAACGTCAGCCGCTTGGTATATTGTCTAGATTTTTGCTGTATTTAGTTATTGTGTTTGCAATTTTTACCTTTTATTGTATTTTATTTAGATTGAGCTTTGATTTTATTATTTTATGTTTTTTCTCTTTAATGGTCCTCCTTTCCTTTCTTATTTATAGAACAATGTGTTTATTTAGATTTATTTAACATAACCCTAACCCTCGTTCCTGGTAGGTGTTGGACTCCATCAGGGCTGCCCTTTATCACCGATTGTGTTCATAATTTTTATGCACGAGGGCTTCCACTTGGGTGGTCCAGAATCTCATCTCTGTTTTTCACAGATGATGTGGATTTGTTGGCTTCATCCTGTGGTGGACTCCAGCTCACACTGGAGTGGTCTGCAGCCGAGTGTGAAGTGGTGGGAATGACAGTCAGCACCTCCAAGTCTGAGGCCATGGTCCTCAGCTGGAAAAGGGGTGGAGTGCCCACTCTGGGTTTAAGTATCTCAGGGTCTTTTTCACGAGTGAGGTGAGAGGCGAGCAGAAGATTGACAGATGGTACTGTGGCTGCAGTGATGAGGATGCTGTACCAGTCTGTCATGGTGAAGAAGAGAGAGCTAAGTCTAAAAGCGAAGCTCTCCATTTTCTGGTCAGTCTACATCGCCACCCTCACCTATGTTTACAAGCTCAAGGTGACCAAAAGAATGACATCATAGCTACAAGCAGTGGACAGGAGCTCTCTTGGAAGGTTGGCCGGCCTCTTTCAGGAAGCCCTCCTGGGCATTCCCTGGGAGAGGCATCCTTGTCAGATACCCAAACCACCCCAGCTGGCTCCTTTCAATGTGGCGGAGTAGCTGCTCTACTCTGAGCCCCTCATCCTATCTCTAAGGGCATGTCCCACTGGGACGAGGCGCTGGGGGAGACCCACGACACACTGGAGAGATTATATCTCTCGGCTGGCCTGGAAACGTCTTGGTGTCCCCCCAGACAAGCTAGACGAGATGCCTATGGAGAGGGAAGTCTGGGCTTAGGCTGCTCCCGCAACTCGGCCCTGGATGAGCGGAAAAAATCAAGGTTCAAGGCTCAAGGTGTTTAAGTTGAAAGCTCTTAGCATATATAAAGAATATATATGTGAAGTGTTAAGGACAAGGCTGCTTCAGCTAGCTCATACAGATGAGATGACAAGTGTAAGTGTACATTAGTCTATAAATCAGTTTATAGTCAGGCAGATTCTGATGTATTTGATGTGACATCTGGAGCCAACTAATTGAATTGAGACTCATTCTCCTTCCTCAGTGAAGCATTTTCCTTTTTGCCACCGCGGTTTTGTACTCCCATCTCTCCTTCACTGTTTCAACCTCTTCCTTTAAATACTTTCCTTTACACTGTCATTTCACCAACAAGTGTCCTTGTCCTCTTTCCTTAGTCCAGAGGATACACCAAACACCTTCCTGACAGGTTCCCTCACTAAATCAGCTGTAGTTTCCCAGCTGGTAACTCTTCCCTAGTATCTCAACTCCCTCTTGAACTCTGTGCGACGTTCCTCCTTCTTCAGCTTCCATCATTTAATCCTTGGCTCTGCCTTCACTTGATTACTCTTCTTGATGTCCAAAGCCATCCTACAGACTACCATCTGATGCTCCCTACCTACATCCTCCCCTGCCACCACCTTACAGTCTCCTACCACTTTCATGTTGCATTTTCAGCATAAGTCCACCTGTGTTCACTTTCTTCAATTCTGACGTCCTCCTATCTTCCTCCTCCTTCTTAAAGTTCATGTTCACCACAGCCATTTCCATTCATTTCAGAAAATCTACACCATCAGACGCTCTGCATTTCTCTCCTTCTCTCCTCTGCAGCCTTCACCTACATCCCCCTCACAATGCTCTCCACCCTGGGGAGACCCTCCTCCACTTCATCTAGCTTTCTCTTCTAGCTAACATCCGCCCTTTGGACATACACGCTGACAACATTCAACATCACTCCTTTGATTTGCAGCTTCAAACTCACCACCCTGTCTGACCCTCTCTTCACCTGCACAACACTATTCACATACTCTTCCTTAAAGATTACCACTACTCTATTTCTCCTTCCCCATCTACACCATGGTAGAATAGTTTGAATCCACCTCCAGTGCTCCTGGCTTTGCTTCCCTTCCACCTGGTCTCCTGTACACACAC
>VUQO01044733.1:22917-35578 GCA_015106655.1 Coptodon bakossiorum
GGGGGGGTCTTCGTTATCGTATGTGATTTACAAAATTTCTTGTGGTACTTTTTTCCTCAGGTGAGCAAGAATGGACGAGTGGGAAGAACAGGTAAGCTAATGTAATATCCAAAGGCCATGCGTACGCACTTCGCTGAGCCAGTCAGGCAACGTCCGATTGAAATTGCCCATGTTTACAGGAAACCGCTACCTCTGGTACTTGTGCACTCACCAGCCACACCTCAAATGGAGGTATGTTCCACTTCAGATTATTGCTTTAATTCTTTCTTCCAAGGGTTAAAATAAAGATTGGAGGCAGGTTAAGATTTATTTTGGTATTATTCTGTATTTGAAACAAACATGTTTTTAGGTACACAAGGAGATTTCTGGAACTCTGGTCATGGTGAATTTCAAGGAGGTGAGTGTAGAAAGACGATGGAGCCCTTACAGGAAGCGTCTTGCGTGACACTGAAGAGTGATTTAAATGTGTTCTTCCAGGCCGTGGTGGACGGGGTAGAGGAAGAGGAGGATTTAAAAACTCATTCTTCTCAGGTGCACAATTGACCCTTTAAGAAGTAGTATAATTGTCCTTTGAGTAAGTAAACATGTGTGAAAATTAGCATTATGTATGAGCTGTGAGGTGAAAAGCCAGTAGGTGTGTGTGCATGCCCGTCATTTGGCATGCAATCATAGCTTTAAATAAAAAAAATATCCACCAACCTCTGGAGTTTCACCTGCAGCAATTAAGTTTCTGTTTTTTTGGTGCCTGGTCAAGACCCATGTGAGCAAGGGAAACTGGATATGACGTGCAAGGGCTGCATCTAAACACTGAAACTATCACTGTTTGGCATTTTAGTGGTGAAATTGTCCTGGATAATCCTCATCTCTGGATGAGAAATTAGAGTAGATTTGATGTGGAAGAATGCTTTTTGGGATTGCATACAGCAGGGGTGTCCAATTTCAGGCCTCTAGTGCCTTTGCCCTGCAGGTTTTAGATCTCACCCTGGGTCAACACACCTGAATCAAATGATTAGTTCCTTAGCAGGCTTCTGGAGGACATGTTCAGGACGTAATTTATCCATTTAAATCAGCTGTGCTGGATCAAGGACACATCTAAGACCTGCAGGACACCAGCCCATACATTGTAAAAGATGAAAAGTGGAGGCAGTGTAATGGTGCATTAAACCTGTTTATCAGCCTCCATGGGGTTAAAGCTGTTGTTGCACAGACAGTCCTAGTCCTGAGCTCAGAAAATACTTTTGGAGGTTTTCCTGATGACTGTATGGTCTTAATGTCTCAATTTGGCTCACTACTGAATAAAACATGAAGTCAGTTCTTGTTAATTTTGATCATTCTGTGTCAGATTTATGCACTGTGCTCAAGACATTACTCCATCAGTGTGTGCTTTCAGTCAGACCCAGCTCTTATTGTTTCAAAATGACAACATACTGTTTGCACCTAGAACAGTTGCCCCCTGCTGGCTGTTTAAAGAATGTTGCGTTATGGCACTTCGCTCTAGTTTTCAGACCACAAGGTTTGCTTGATACTGTCACACTTATCACAGAGGTGCCAATGGAGGAGCATGCAGGTGATGGGAGAAATGGTTATCACGTTGTAGTAGGTGCATTCAGACGATTGTCGAAGTTATCTAATTTTAGTTATCTGATTTTTTTATTTTTTTAAGGTGCTGAGGACAGTGCAAACGGTAAGCATGAAGAGTATTACATGAGCTGTTGTAGTTTTCCTCATTGTGTTTCCTGAGCGTTGCTTTTCTTCCTTACAGATGGTGACGGCCAGAATAATACAGCAGAAAGGAGTGGCTTCAGCCGAAGAGGAGGCCGTGGTGGGTGTGCGTGTGTGGGGGGGGGGAGATATATATATACTGTTGGTCATCTCAATGGAATGTTAAGCATTTGTAATAAAGTTTCACAGATTATGAAAACTCTTCAGATTACAAATACTGGGGAAAAAAACCCAACTAGCAGTGTGAAAGAGGATTAGCAAGATCGTTCAGCCAGTAAAGCAGTGGTAATGCTGGGCCAGGGCAGTATGCTTATTTATGCTGTAGTGCGGAGAGCTGTTGATGGAATTGTAATATGACAGCTGTGTGTTATCAGGGCGTGGCAGAGGATTTGGCAGAATGGATCACAGTGATTTTGACGGTAATAATTGGAATATTGACGTGTACGCCTGTTTGGCTTTGAGCTGGAACGCGTCTGACTCGATGTTCTTATTTTTACAGCCAATGAAGAGGATGGTGACAATACAAATGGTAGTGTTAATATTCCCATTAAGACAGAACAGTAGACTGAAAGAAACGCTTGTTTACAGTGTGAGCATTTTCTGCTTTTCACAGTGTCGAGAGGAAGAAGAGGGGGCAGAGGAGGAAGCTATAGGCAAAGTACGAGTCTGATTCCACTCGTGGTGGGGGTTTTTTCCACTGCATGCAAAGGCTACATTGACTCATACTTATTAGTGCTTTTTACTACAAGCCTTAATCACACATTCACATGCATTCATACATGTATTGTTTTGCCTATGGCCTTAAGCATTGTGTGAACTAAATGTTCACACACTCGTGCTCCAGTGGGTGCACGTCAGGGTTCACCTGGGTTGGAAAAGCTGGGGGTCGATTAGTAGACCGCGGTGGCTCTGTAGACCTCCTGAGCCACAGCCTTGTCAACAAATGCAAAGAAATTTGATTGTAATCAGTGTGGATTTTGAGTAAGAATAGCAGTTAATTGACTGATGTTTTAAAGGTGGTGAGCAGGGTGGCAGAGGTGGCTTTGGAGGAGGTGAGTGAACGAGCAGTTCTGATCATGTGCACATCTGTTAGAGGTATCGGAAGTGTAATTTGTGTTGTTTTGCAGGCTACCGTGGGAAAGACGAAGAGGTGTTTTCTCAAGGTTGTTTTTCATTATTGACCTCAGTGATTCAGTGCACATAAGTTTGAAAGATTTACTGATGTGGCTGGCATCTGTGTGTAATACAGGGCATGGGGATACACCTGAAGAGAAGACAGATGCGACTGATAGTAAGTTAAACTTCATGATCACAGATCTGCAGCATGCCAGCTTTATCTTCCATTATGTGCAGCATTTCTGTTTCTCACTGCAGGACCCAGGGTTACCTACATCCCCCCCCCACCCTCTGAAGATGAGGAGTCCATTTTTTCCCACTATGAGTCCGGTGTCAACTTTGACAAGTATGATGAGATCTTGGTGGATGTCAGTGGAACCAACCCACCACCAGCTATAATGGTAAGAAATGTTAGGAGGAATCCAGTAGGTACACAAATCTGTTATCAGCAGGTCTTTGCTGATACTGAATATGGCTTGGTACAAAACTGTGGTTGCATCAGTGTGTGACACTGATGTATGCATGCAGTACAGGTGCATGACATGTATGCTAGCTATCCTAGTGCAGATGCTTAGTTAATTTTGGCTTACTGTGACTGATTCTGACACATTAGTGGTCCCTTGCTACAATGCGGTTCACAGATTTTTTTTATTATTATTTATTTTTATTTTTTTTGGTGCAATTTTGCATGCTCTTTTTTTTTTTTGTTTGTTTGTTTGTTTTTTACAGCGTTCTGCGTCCTGATTGGCTATAGATCATTGTCAGTCAATCTCGTGCCGTGTCTCCTGTACAGTACAGAATGCATTCAGCTTGTCAAATTTACATAAATCTTCGATCACTAGCAGTGTGACTCTGAAGTGCTGTACTGTATGTTTGTAAGTCTTATCCCCAACAA
Organism: Coptodon bakossiorum; assembly: GCA_015106655.1. NCBI lineage: Eukaryota > Metazoa > Chordata > Actinopteri > Cichliformes > Cichlidae > Coptodon > Coptodon bakossiorum. Next base: position 26,651 of record VUQO01044733.1, read on the forward strand.
ACACAACAATGCCCAACAAACGTCGTCACCTGCGGGTGCCTTTGGTTTCATTCTCTAATACTGGACTTATTTTTCTACATTTGAACTTTGAGAGTGTTTAAATAAGAGAAAAGTGAAAATGTTAATGCCTGTCTGAGAAAAGTGTATAAAGTGTGTAGCGAGGGGCTTTACAGTCTTAAAACATCTATAATAATTGTAAAGATAAATAAAGTTGGCTACTTCGGATTTCACCTATCGCGGGTTATTTTTAGAGCGTAACTACCGCGATGTATGAGGGACCGCTGTATACCATAAGAAAATGAAATGAAAGTGTAATTTCTTTTTCAAGTGGTCCGGTCAGATCAGCTGTTCATGAAAGATTTTGTGTAACTAGTTTGTAACTAATGCAGTCTACTGGAAAAAACCTGTTAAGATCTTATTTTTAAAGCCAAAGCGGCACACGTTGTGATTCCGATTCCATTATCAGTGGCACTTATTTCTCCTTGGCTCTGCACGTCAAAGACGTTATATTTGTGTGAATGTAATTGCCTGCTGTGGCATGTTAGAGCCTGTATTATTTTTAACGTTAAACCAAGATGGCTGCCAAGTGGTGAGACTGACTTGTAGAATAATTGGGTTTTATCATTTGAAGTTGATGTTTGTATGCATTTCAGTGACAGCTGTGAGCCATTTCATAATGCAATCGTTAAGCTGACAGAAAGGCCAGCTGCTCATTTTATGGTTTCTGCAGCCTGTAAGACGGCCGTTAACTTGACAGCACACAGGAGCAAGTTAATACACAAGACTGCAACACTTGCGTTGGTTTCTTGTATAACCGTGCAGCCGGACACCATTCTGGTCAGATTTCTGGTGACTTCACACACTGGTTGAAGGAGCCGGCTCTGTTATAGTTGGAGCTGTTTGGAAGCAGCTCTTTAGGCTTAGTTCAAACAGCTGCGTGAAACCTGAAGTAATTTAAAGCATGGTGTCACAGCAATATTGACTTGCCCTCGATGCTGGTGTACATTTCTTCTGCTTTCTCTCAGACATTTGATGAAGCAGCACTGTGCGAGTCCCTAAAGAGAAACGTCAGCAAGTCTGGTTATGTGAAGCCCACCCCTGTGCAGAAGCACGGCATCCCCATCATTTCTGCTGGCAGGGATCTCATGGCCTGTGCCCAGACTGGGTCTGGTAAAACGGTACGGTTTGGGAGAGTCGAACCTGGGTGTAGAGACCTGCTTGTGGACAGAGGTTAAATGTGGTCTCCCTCCACCAGGCTGCCTTCCTGCTACCAATCCTTCAACAGCTGATGGCAGATGGCGCAGCGGCCAGTTGCTTCAGTGAGATGCAGGAGCCTGAAGCCATCATTGTGGCACCGACTAGGGAGCTCATCAACCAGATTTACCTGGAGGCCAGGAAGTTTGCCTATGGGTGTGATTCTTTGGCTTTGACAAAGAATAACTGAACTCCACCAACATGTAGGTAGAAGGTAAATTCAAGATGTTTGTCTCCACTCTTCAGGACATGTGTGCGACCTGTTGTAGTGTATGGTGGAGTCAGCACTGGACACCAAATAAGAGACCTCTCCAGGGGTTGTAATGTGTTGTGTGGAACACCAGGACGACTGCTGGACATGATTGGAAGAGGAAAGGTAAGGCTGTTTAAAGGTACCATAGATTGGATGACAAAATTGTGCAGCGCTTTAAGATGCTAATAAATATGTGTTCCAGGTTGGCTTGACTAAAGTGCGTTACTTCGTGCTGGATGAGGCTGACCGCATGTTGGATATGGGCTTTGAGCCTGACATGCGCCGCCTAGTGGGCTCTCCTGGGATGCCATCAAAAGAGAACCGTCAGACTCTGATGTTCAGTGCTACTTTCCCCGAGGACATCCAGAGGTCTGCTGCCAGTTTGTACTCCTGACATACAACCAGGTCTGATTGCCTGCCAGCTCATCTCAGTGTGTGTGTGTGTGTGATATAGGCTGGCAGCTGACTTTCTAAGGACTGACTATTTGTTCTTGGCTGTGGGAATTGTGGGTGGAGCCTGCAGTGATGTGGAGCAGACATTTGTGCAGGTCACAAAGTTCGCTAAGAGGGAGCAGCTTTTAGACCTCCTGAAATCAACAGGTATTTTTAGGCAACGATTTCAAGCTTCTGGGTTTCCAGTGTTGAAAAGAACTAAAGGTCAAAACAAACGATAGCTCAGTGTCACTGAACTGTGTGGTGTGGGTTTGTCCTGCAGGATCGGAGCGCACCATGGTGTTTGTAGAGACCAAGAGACAGGCTGATTTTATTGCCACAATCTTGTGTCAGGAGAAGTTTCCAACTACCAGCATTCATGGGTGAGTGATGTTTGTGTGTTTACTGTGGCTTTCATGGAGATGGTTGTCCTTTGTGTGATGTACTCACACATGCACTGATAACACAGTTCCACCCCCATACTTGCCTCTGTAAACTACCACTGTGCTATACTTAATTTTACGTGCAATAACACAAACTGTAAATAATTTTGTGTGTGTTTATGCATATACATACAGTTTTCTTTTTTCTAAATACTTTCCATATGTATATAGTGCTGCAGAAACTGCACCTCACCTTTCTTCTCCCACATGTTTGGAGATACATCTCATTGTACATCTATTTTATTCTATGTGCTGTGCTGGCTGCCAGTGACCGTGAGCAGTGGCAGCGGGAACAGGCCCTTGGAGACTTCCGCTCTGGCAAATGTCCTGTCCTGGTGGCAACCTCTGTAGGTGCCCGTGGACTTGATATTCCAGATGTGCAGTTCGTGGTGAACTTTGACCTACCAAACAATATCGACGAGTATGTCCATCGAATCGGTAGAACCGGCCGCTGTGGCAACACCGGGAGGGCAGTGTCCTTCTATGATCCAGAAGCTAACAGTGAGTTGGCTCGCTCACTGGTCACAATCCTGTCCAAGGTGAGAACGCTGCACTACAACTACACAATAGCCACTGTGCATAACCACAAGTGCGTAAGGTGAGACCTGAGTGCTTTAAACGAGATGTTTGGGATTGGCAGGCCCAGCAGGAGGTTCCCTCGTGGTTAGAGGAGGCTGCGTTCAGCGGCCATAGCTCCTCTGGCTTTAACCCACCTAGGAAGCATTTTGCCTCCACAGACTTGAGGAAGGTAACTGGTTAAAGTTGTTTTACACTGAATTCTCTGAGATGGTGTAGTGTTTCACATTGTGGTCCTTCCTCAGGGCCCACAGGGAGGCTTTTTCCAGGACAGCAGTGCAACGAGCCAGCTGGCAGCACAGACAGCTGCTGACGATGAGGAATGGGAGTGAGAGCGGCGCAGTCGTACAGCAATGATCCCAGTTTTCTAAATTGTTGAGCTTGTTGGAGTTTTTAGTTTTTTTTGTTGGAAGGATAGCTTGCCACAGGCCAGAGAGTTAAAATGTTAGTACAGATAAAGTACTGTTATCAATATGTTGTGAAATCTGTTGGTTTTGGGGTTGGGTTTTTGTTCTTTTTGTTTTTTATATTTTTTAGTTGTTTTTTTTCTACATTTAATTTTTTTGGAGTTACACAGTTGTGTAAACAGTCTGTCTTAGTCAAAGGTGTGAAAGTTCATTGTCGTTCTGTTTCCTATCAGAATAAAAGAATAAATTAATGTTTAAAGCAACACTTTCATTTATTACATGGGTTCAACGTGAGCCAGCTCGGCAGGTCCTTCTGGAATGATTCAAACACGCCTGGAATACCCAGCTGCTGCCTGGAAATGGATTAAATTCATTCATCCACATTCAATCCATTTCCAGACCGGTGCTGAGTCCCAGTGTGCAGTGGTCTGCTTCCAGTCCCAGAGATCGTTGATGTGGATCAGCAGGACCCAGCACCTCTCACGATGTATTCATTCACTGAGCACTGGGACCCAGAAGGGGCGTTTCCAAGGAGGTAGCCTGGGCTGAAGGCCTTTCCTATCCATGGTATTCCTGAGTTTGTGCAATTACACCTGATTCAGAGCAGAAGATTTTCTGCCTGCACTGTTGATGCTTGCAGGGTTACACCGTCGGTGTTCATAAAAGTTTCTTTCACTGCAGTTTCTTTTACTTGGCTTAAATAGCAACACGTAGTGGATACACTAGATATGTTTTAATAAGTGGTGAGGACAATACATTAGCAGTGCCTCACCCATCACTTCCCACAGACTGATGATATAAAACTATGGCCCAATGTTTGCTAGGTCAACATCAAGAGCACCAAGGCGTACAACTACCTGCGCAGCAACAAAATAAAGTACTGCTCTTTATTTTTCTTAACCTCCTAGGACCTGCCGTCCACATATGTGGACATCACATTTTTGGTTATTTTGACCAAAATACTCAATTTTGCTCTACATGGGCCTGATATCCACTTACGAGGACATTATACTGCTACTGTTCTATCAAAATTTTAAATGAATATCCTCATTTGTGGAACTTATTTTTCTTAAAAACAAAAATAAGGTAAAAAAAAAAAAAAAATCTGGTAATTCTTTGTTTTTACATTCATCGGGCCCCAATATGCCCAAATATCAAAGAGAAATTAAAAATGCATGTCGTGGAAGAGTTCGGGTCTTAGGAGGTTAAAGCAGCCGTAGAGGGCGCTGTTTGTAAACTGAAACATGATGAAATTAACGGCAACATTTTTCTACATTTAGCTCCAAACCTTTAAAAAAAAAAAAAAAACATGTTTGGGGTTTTGTTTTTTTGTTATTTTTTGAGTCACTTTTTCCAACATTTATATTTGTTACAGGAAGCTAAATATTTAGCACATTCTACTGGTCAACGGAAATGCTAAAATAAACCCCCTGCACTAAAGTGTAGCTGTAGTGGTGAGGTTGCGTGACTGCTCTGCCTTGATGGTCACTTCTCACCAGCATGTCCAGCAATTTAGCTGAAAACATGGGCAGAGCTGTTTTGGTTCAGCAGCTGTTCTGTACATTACTAGAACAAATTAAAAATGAAACAACTCAGATGCAGGTGAAGGGCAGACTTTCAGCTTTAATTCAGTGGGTTGGACAAAAAGATTGTGAGGAACTAAAGCTTCTTTTCAACAGAATCCCTTCATTTTAGAGACTCATTAGTATTTGGACAAATTAACTTTAAATGGAATGTTCATTTCTATTACTTTATTCTAACACTGCCCAATCACTGACTACATTTAGCTGGATGTGAGCAGACGGTCTGTCTCTAAACGCCTCAGAGTTCATCCAGCTGCTTCTGTCCTGTGTCACATCATCAATAAACACTAGTGTCCCAGTGGCAGCCGTGCACGCCCAAACCATCACACTGCCTCGCCGGATCAAATCGCCAACTTTCCACTTAGTAGAAAAACCTGCTCTAGCCACAACCACACCACAGGTTTTGTGGTGTAATGTCTCCTTTAATTATCAGTATTTAAGACATCAACATTTTGATTTGACACACATGATAAGTGAAGTGCTAATCTACACGATAAAAAGGTTCAGTGTTCTGTGTAATGGGTAGACAATAGTATCATAGTCTGAGTTCCATGAAAGGGTAACAGAAACCTTAGGGATGTATCCATGTTTGCATTTCAGGTTCCTCTTCCATCAGTTCCTCAAGATCATGCTACACACTCATGTTTTGTGTAGGAAAAACAAGACCTTCAAACACGATACAAAAGATGTTGTGTACTCGCCCTTGTCTTCAGCATCAACGTTACGCATACCAAGAGGAGATTTAAGAGCAAAACTAGCACAAGATGGCCTTATTGGGAAGATCTCACTGGTCTGAAGCACAGCAATCTTCAGAAGAACATTTGCACTGTCAACTGGCCACACATTCCCATTTGAGTACACTTAGAGGATTCAAAAGACTAATGAAACCAAATGTTTCCAGCAATTTTCTTTGGGTGGTTAAGAAGTCAGCTCGATTTTTTCCACCACCTGCCTCTAATAATGGCAGGGATACACAAACCTGCACGGGAAAACATTTTATATTGGAGTGCAGAGATATTTCCTTTCTGATTCGTACAAGGTACATCTGAAAAATGGAAATGGTGAGTATGCTGAATGGAAACTTATTGAAAGTGTAAGCTCGATGACCAGTTTGATTCTGTGACTGCAGTGAGTATGAACAGAATTCCTGTGGTGTTTGTTTGATTCACGAGGACACCATTAATGTGTCTGATTTTAATGTTTACAGATCGTCACAGCCAAGCAGGGATATCTGCACAACTTTCACTACAACTTTATTTGAGTGGAATTTAAAGATCATTATGGTGATTTTAATTTCAGTCCATTTTCGTACCAAGAAATGACCTTACAACGAGTGCTGGGAACAAAAAACTTGAAAGGGAAGAACACAAATGAATAACTGAACATTTCCAGGCTGGAGCTTTTGCCCTACAGCACATTCTGGATGACAACACTTTTAATAGTATTTCACCAAAACAATAATGTTTCATAAACAAAGATGATTAGACTTTTATTTCACAAATGAAGAGTTATGGAGGATATGATGGTTGTAAAATTTTGGGAATTTCTCCAGTGTGTTGAAAGTAAGCAGAAATTCACACGTCCATGACCCAATCCAGGACACTACAGTAAAACTGAATTTGTCTTTTTATGTGACACGCACACAGATGTATGAAAGCAAAGCAAAGACAGAACCTCTGTGTTTTTATAAATACATTAGTCATCATTTAGCTCAAGCTTCCTTAACTATTTTCGAGTCACCAGGTTAACGGTGGTTTTCCTTTGATTTGAGATAAGGAGCTGACAGACACACTTGGAGAAAGGATGAAGAGGCATTTGTGAAGGCTTTTGCTACTAGGAGCAGCAAAGTTGCAGCCATAGGTTTTCAAGCAGCTCCTAAAATAACATTCATTCATGATGAAAGCAAACATCTGCCCATTGCGCACACATGTGCAAATGAGCTTCTGCGTTTTGTAAGTGAAACAACAATGGCTGATGATGATGCAGCACTCACCACTTCCATTAGACTTGGAAAATAGTATATGTATCTTAAGCTGGAATAACATTTGGTTATTCTGGTAATCTGATGCCTTATGAACCCTTCAGCTCCAAATTTAATTTAGATATCAAAGAACAATATCAGAAAGTTATTAAAGCAATTCCAGATCCTGTTATGTCAACCTCTTAAAATCTGCATCATAACTATAGTAGTCCAAAGTTTCCTGAACTTCTGCTTAATGGGCATTCTGTTAATGATAGAAAGTTGTCCAATAACACAATAAGAACTTTATGAACTGCGTTCATTCTTAGCTAACAGATATTTAGCTCCTCACCTCCAATCTAGAGAAGTCATTAATGAAATGATTGATGGTGTTTAACCATCTGGAGAGTTCCTGAGGCATCGATTTAACGTGGACCCTAATGGCTGCTCTTCCTGTAATGAAGATGTAGCTACACTATTGTTTGGCTTCAAAGCTTCACAATCTAAAGTCACTGTATTGATTGGCTGTTTCACAGCAAAAACAGAATATTGACCTTTAAATGAAATGTTAGAATAATCTATGGTCAATTTTTTATACACAAATGCCGTTATTTAAAAACTCGCCTGCTTTCACTGCCTTTCATAGAGAATTGGTTTATTACGTCGTTCCTTGAAATTCATAAAAGGGTCCAAAAAATGTTAACCCAACCGCACATTTCATCTAATTTTGTTTTGTAATTTACTTTTTTGAATTATTATCATTTTAATGTACCTAATTTGATTATTGTCACCATATACTGTTGGTCCTTTTCTTTCTGCTCGTGTCTGTTTGTAGCGCTGAGTCTGAAGGATTTGCTGTACTTTTGTTAAAACAAAAAACGGTAGCCCTGCAGCCGCCTTCATCCGGGACCTCCGGGGCGGGGCAGTTGAGCCTGTCGTTTGTGAAGGGAGCAATTTGATTGGACGGTTTTAATGTTTTCCTTTTCAAACTCGCTTTGAACCGGAAGCTCTAAATGAGCCGGTGAGAACTTGAAGCACGCAGGAATGAGTGTTTGAATCCTCCGAGTAACGGCTGCAGGGCTCAGGCTGGCGGAGACCATGAGAGGAAGAGCTCAGCGCAAGGTAGGACTGAATGAACACGCAGTCACAGCTCCCACTGTCAGAGACAGGTGTGACGCTTCACCCGTGGTTACTGTGACTGGCAGGTGGTGACGTCAGGGAGGCTGACGGGAGCAGTCAGAGGGGGTCTGTGAGTACACCGGCTTTCATTTAGCATGTTCTGTGTCTACATGTGTACGTGTGCCTGTTAGCGCTCTCCTCACTGTTGTTTTTAGAGCCACCTTAAATCCAGGAACAGCTCCCTGCCCTGAGCCGGCCTACTCTCTGTACTCCACCGACTCCGAGGACCAGGTGATGAAGGCAGACCGTTCACGGTCCGCCTACATTATGTTTGTGCAGAATGCAGACCACTTGTGGCGACATGTGAAGCTAACACTTTTATTATGAGTTCTCAGGATTTATTCACTTGGTTGTGTAGCAGTACTAAATATTAATAGTGTCATCTAGGACAGGTATCACATACAGGCATGACCAAGTTGTAGCTTATCCAAGTCTTTGCCACAACACAGCCATCTCAGGGTAGTACACATGGGAAGGTGAACAGAGGAAATCTAGCATTTCCACAAAGTCAGAAGGTTTAACAGACACAAACCACTAACCCACACTACCGCATCATCTGTACGGTGTCTGAACACATGTCGGCTACAATAAACTGGACGTGTCTGCCCCCAGGTCATCAGTCTGCACAAGGGTCTGGACCGCTGTGCTGCCCTGCTCAGTGGGATCCTTCAGGCTGATAAGGCAGGTCAGAGGAGCTTCCTAATGCTGTAGATCAGCTCAGTTTGTTACAAGTCACAGTACAAAAGCTTGATCTAAAGTATCAACCTATTCCCTTGTGGTTACACTGAGGATTTTCTGTTTTTTATGTATAAGTTAGATCTGTCAAACACTTACTGGTTGA
>VUQO01044735.1:0-13993 GCA_015106655.1 Coptodon bakossiorum
ACTCACACTAAACTCTAAATGGTGCAATCTGCCTATGCCCGGTGTGTACACTCGCATGCATCGGGGAGGGGATTCCACCTCACGTGCCTAGCCTCTAAACAAGCGGCCGCACCTCCACTAAAGCAATAAAAGAAAAGATAAAACGTTAAACAATCAATAAAAGATCTACATAAAAACACATCCCAAATCACTATACTTTATAAAAGTAGTGCATAACAAACAAAACGGCATCTGACAAGACAGCAGCAGTCTAATGCACACCTGCAACAAGAGAGGGAAACAGTAGTCAGAGTCCACCCTACTATGCCACAGTATGATAAACTAAGGTCGCACTTACCACTCTCTAAGGGCAACTGAGTAGCTTTCCTTAAGAGATATGTGGAGCTCAACTGCCTAGTGCTGCAGCCACCTTAGATTGCCAAGACTGCCAAATGCCTTCTCTCAGTAGTGAAGCGCAGCTGTTTCTTATAGCCAGGTAATTGTCGGCTGAAAGGTGTGGATGTCAGTGGTGCGTTTAGGGACATCATGTAACATCCTAACCCCAGAATCTACTTCACTACACTGGTCTGGGTCTTAAGGGCAGCAGTCTAGACAAAGATGCAAAGATGAAATTAACAACCAATCCGTCTCTCAACCTCACGTTTCATTAACCCCCCCCCCCAAACAACCTTTGGGGTAGTAAACAGTCTTTGAACTCCTTTACTTGAGCTCGGCTGACTTGTTGTTATAGTAAATTGTACTGCAAACATATATAACTTTTAAATCTCAGGATTCTGAAAAACTAAAGATTTTTTGTTTTGTTAGCAGGGTTGGAGTTCTGGATGCAGTTTGGGGTATGACACATGATGATGTATTAACTTCAGAAACATGTCTGATCTCTTTCTCTCATCATTTATTTCACTTGACTTGGCTTAACTGGGATGGGAGCCAGTGACTATTGGATTGGTCTGAGAGTTGAAGGTGGAAGCTGGTAGGGTTGATGATGGAGAGCTGACTGAATAGTACGGCATACTTCTCAATTGAAAGAATGATAAACTCTATCTTCCATGATCTAACCACTATACTGTTTTCTTAGCTCAGGACGCAATCACCTGCTGATAACCAGCACTGTGTGATTTCTGTCAAAGAAACCAAAGCGTGGAAAGCTGTGAGCTGAAACATCAAAAATGATTGGAGCAGAGCAGAGCAGAGTGCTCCTTCTGGTTATATATCTCTATCAGAGAATGTAACAGGATTTATTCCACATATGTCAACCCACCCATCCATCCTTCTTCTACTTATCCCTATCAGAGTCGTGGGGGGGCTGGAGTTGGAGTCTATCCTAGCTCCCATAGGTCAGATGGTAGCTGGGAAGCATTACTTGTCTTTCTTTTGCAGCAACTGTTATTAAACTAGTTCTTCAACTAGTTTCCTCGGCCTGATACTGCCGCTGCACCAGAGTTTTTAATGCACTGGTGACCTTTTTAGCAATGGTTGAACATTTGTGCAGTTCCTCTTCAAGCTACTTAAAGAAAAACAGTTGATAAAAATCTTGTTTGGCAAGATTTTTATCAACTAGGTTGATAAAATTCCAAAGTAGAAGTCTATAAAGATCAGTGGATGATATCAAGGAAATCATGGAATAAAGGCTCAAGTGGATTTCCTGTATCCGTGTGTACACATGTTCAAACTCTCCTATAGGCAAAAAGCATGTGTGTGTTCTCGGCAATGAAAACAAAGAATCAGCTCTGCTTCTTAACCTGCACTTTACTGTGTTTGTGTAAACACACAGAGGAAGAGATAATACACTGTTATAGACCGGGAAGATGAAAATAGGCTGGATTGTTCACTGGCAGTTGCATGTGTGCTGATGCAGGTACTCAAAGTTTTCAGCTTTGTGCATGTTTCTTAGTTAATGTCTCTCCTTGCAGTTCACATGACGCCTTTCATAGGAGCTGTCCTGTACACACGAGTATGTGTGGATAAACATAACAGGCAAACTGATATGAGACCAGTCCTTTTATACTAACAGATTATAGGTTTTCTCATTGGCCAACGTGTGTTTGATGTAGATGAGTTACGTCCGGTTTGATAAAACAGTACAGGCTCCAGATTAGCATGTATGAGAAACCAGTCAACCAGCTGTTTTGCTACTAAAATTCCATTTTCATTAATTGTCACACAATTAATTAATAATCAGGCCCCATCTTATCTTAATGACCTTGTAGTACCATATCACCCTATTAGAGCACTTCGCTCTCGCTCTGCAGGCTTACTTGTTGTTCCTAGAGTATTTAAAAGTAGAATGGGAGGCAGAGCCTTCAGTTTTCAGGCCCCTCTTCTGTGGAACCAGCTTCCAGTTTGGATTCAGGAGACAGACACTATCTCTACTTTTAAGATTAGGCTTCAAACTTTCCTTTTTGATAAAGCATGGATCGGGGGTTGGAGCTGGTGACCCTGAATCCTCCTTTGGTTACGCTGCAACAGGCCTAAGCTGCTGGGCATCTTCTGATGATGCACTCACAGGGACTCCTGCTTTTTTAGGTTTTCTGTGTATTATTTTATTTTTATTACAATTTAAAGCACCTTCATGTGACTGTTGTTGGGATTTGGTGATATATATAAAACTGAGCTTAGCTGTTGCCTCAGTAACAAACCGTCCTATGGCAGCACTCCAGTGTTTACTTCACATCCCTGAAATCAAACTTTAGTTCCCTTCACCAGTTCAGTCTTTGTCAAGAGTGGCTAGAAATTTGGTAACATAGGTTTCACTTTTTGTTGTACTGGTAGAACTAAAAAACTTACTAGTCTGTCTAGTAAGCAACTTGTGAGACTTTTTAAAAACTAATTCTTCAACGAGCATGTTAGCAAGAAAAGCCTTGATGTTGGAAACGGGCTGTGAGCTCCTGCCACGTCCGGTTTGATTAAACAGGTGGAGTTTCCACATTTCACAAACATACTGATACAACATTTATACAGTTAGTATACTTGTGTGCAGCTGCTTTAGCTGCTTTCAGAGCTCATGAGAAGCCTGGCAGGTAGGTGATGTCTTTACTACTTGCTTTCCCGTAAAGTCACAACACACCTCTGCAGGACACAGAAGAACACATCACTGTCCTGGTTAGTCAGCGTGGACTAAAGGAAGTCAGACCTGTGTGTTGTGTTTTAGAGACTGATACACAACTTCATGTGAAAATGCATTTAAACAAATACACACACACACACACACACACACACACACACAGAAGGTCACGGTGGGGTCCGTGGCTGCAGCTGCATTCCTGCACCGAGGTCTGTGTTGATACGTGCGTCAACGAGCTGCGCGGCTGTCTGGACTCCCGGCCTGCGAATCCAAACACGGAAGGGTCAGGACCTCGCTGTATTTGTTTAACGGTGCGATAGGTGTCACCGTGGCGGGGTTACAGCGAAACAGCGCCAGGCATAACTGGCTCCGGAATGACAACAAACACCGGCCGTGTGTTGTTCCGGCTAATTTGCTGGTGTTTTCTTTAAAGCCTGGGCTTAGCCGGCAACACAGGCCGCTTAACTCGATCAGTGTTCCGCTTTTTTTATCCCATTTTATTTCACACAAAACAAGCTGTTGTTGCCTTCCCTCTCCAGAACTTAACCCGGCCCAGCCCTGCCCGGTTCTGTTTGTACAACCTTTCATTGGCTTTAAATTGTTGTGATTGGCAGTGATATTTCAGCCGCCAACAAAGAGGCCGCATGATAACAAAAAAGGACATGAACTCAGAAACCACCCAAACAATGTTAACGGGCTTTAATGTAAATTTGATTCATTCCTGTCTGATTTCTCTTGTCTCACACAAGAAGCGCACAAATTGCACTCGGTCATTGTTTATTACCGTGACAGACCAACAACACCATGAGGAAATGTTAATATTCACCCAACATAACTTGAGAGGTGCATGAAAGATGGCAAAAAGCCTGGCACTTCTGATCAGTTTACAGTTACTTGCAGACTGTAAATATGTGTTAACACACTGATATTATTGGGGTTAACATCTCATTGTTGCTGTTTCATGTTGTTGTTCAATTTTTAACAATTAATGTGTCACAGAAACTACAATATATGCAAAACAACACAAGCATACATTTAGTAATATAACTTTGGGGCTTTTATGGAAGAAGCTGGAAGTATTGAACTTGTGTATCCAATCTTTAAGTGATTACATATGAACCCTGCTTCCTGCGTTAATTAAGGCTGTTGTGATTTTAACATATTTTAATGCTTTGTATCTTGTTCTATTTAATCTCAACAAGCCCCTAAAAACAGTCAGTGATCACTGTCGGCCTCTCTCGGTTTTTATTACCACTGTTCATTTTAAAGCTCAGTTTTTAAAAGCTTACGATGTAGCTACAGCCCATGCAGCAGTATATTAATGACTAACCTTATATTGTGGATGGATGGTAAATAGACTGGTTCTTATATAACGCTTTTCTACTCTGACTGAGCACTCAAAGGGCTTTATACAACAAATTCATTCACCCAATCACTTCTTCTAGCTAACATTCATACTCCGATGGATCCATCGCAACACGGGGTTAGCTCAAAGATATTTGGCATGCAGACTAGAGCAGACTGGGATCGAACCACTGCCCTTCTGTTTAGTGCCTGCTCTGCCACCTGAGCTACAACCATCCATCTGAAATGTTCTCAGTTGTTCTCAGTCAGGATGATGTAACTACAGCTCAGCCCATAAAGGAATATATTAATGACTAACCTCGTATTGTGGATGGATTGTCTCTGTTTTTCTCCTGACTGCAGTTTGGTCCGTTTACAGCATCCTGCCATGCGATTGCATTTGTCCCTAACCATCGGGAATCCTCACGTTAACTTTTATCGAGTCGAAAAAAGTTAGCGTTCATCCTCCAGCTTCACTGTTTATATTATGCTAACTGTGTAGCTAGCCACTACATATATACCAGCTAGCCTGCTTTAGGTTGAAGACACAAAGCAGGTGCATGAAGGTGCACGAGGGATCACCCAAGTCACCGCACGCAGAGAGTGACTGTGAATATCTCCAGCATGTTTCCATTTCTTTTATTTTTCTGAGTGAAGTCGTGGTTTAAAACTACAACATATGGACAGTAGGCCACCTCTACGTTACACCTGTGTGAGCTGCTCAGCCATGGAAACTGGAAATGGAAGCTCCCGGCCTACAGTTTTTGTGCTGATGTTAATGTTCATGGTTTGGTGTTCTGTAGTTATTGGTGACTCTTATACTGTATGTGCCTCAGCACTCAGCAAGCTGGCTCTGTAGCTCTGTGTGGTCTGCCACTTCATGGCTGAGTTGCTGTGGTTCCTAAACACTTCCCCTTTGACATAATACCACTTACAGCTGATTATGGGATATCTAGGGGGGAAGAAATTTCACAAGCTAACGTGGTGCCTTACTGGTTGTATGTTATTACAGAGCTCTTGCTTGTAAAGGCAGACTGCATGGCTAAATGCTTGACTTTATACACCTGTGGCAATGGTCCTGAAAACACCTGAATTAAAATAATTACTTTTGTTCGTGTAGTGTAGCTGCACACACTGGTGAACGACCTGTTTTTACTGCCAATGAAACACGAGGGGTAATTCCCAAAGTCTGACCTGCATAGGCTTGCTCTATGCAGAAGCACTAAACTATCATTACAGAGTAAGTATCTCGAGCTGCAGTAACTTATTGCCGATGTGGGTGTTTAACTTTGCTCATTACCAAACTGTATGACTTAATTTAACGTATAGTTGTGGAGGTGTATCAGTAGAATTCAGCCGACCCCTTTGATCCTGAGGCGTGTCCATTACGACGTGTTGTTGACCGGACTACAACATCTTCCATGCATCGCTCTGTGTGTTCTTTGTGTTGCTTCATGCAGGCCATGAACCAGGATCAATGAACTCACCACACACCGGAACCATCGGGATGTGGTCAAGTAGCCAGATTTGTATAGGAAGGTTTCAGACTTCCTGATGTTACCTCGAAGTATCTGCAGCAATAACAGGAGCAGCTGGCTAAATATTAGGTAAGGTTCTCCTTAATTACCTCTATTTTTTTATGAAAGGAAAGGAGATAATGCCATCCCATAATTCATAGCCGAACAATTAACACAACTGACAAGTGACGCAGGTCATGTAAATGTTAATTAACAGTCTGTTTTGATTTTCGTGCCGTAACCTGCCGATATGTTTTGAACCTTCAATTGCAGCTTGTAAAATCAAAGCCACAGGTGAGCTCTGAACATTATGCTCCTGCAATAAAAACAGCTTTTTATGAAGTTATGTGAAGAAAATAAAAAAGCCGTATAAATCAAATTATGAGCTACATACAACAAAATAATGGAAGTGAATTTGAGGCTCAGGAGTTCATTTAACGTCAGTCATGGAAAGCCTGGATGAAGGCAGGATCATCTCTCCCACCAGAGGAGAAAATATGAGTGAACAGGATGAGAAACTAATCACAGGATGACAAACATATCATTTTACTTTATAGGCTACTCATTACTTTTTATTTAAAATCGCAGCCTCTGTGATGTAAGGTATCATTTTCACCAGTGGTTTTCTCTTTTTATCACCTGCATGAAACAACCCAGCAGGAAGTGACGTGCTGATGCACATTTTGCAGCTGATCCTCAGATTTTTATCTCTCCACAGCAGACTCACATCAACAACATCAGCTGTCACCATAAGTAGTGAGAAGGAGACTGTGTGGTGTGTGGTCCTCCTTGTCTAGATTTTCGTGGAAGACACGACTGATCTGCAAACACTCGCTGTGCAGAGTGCGATCCGAATGGAGGCTGTTTACTTTCAAAGTAAAAGTTGGGACATTTAAAGCGTGCTTCAGCAGCAGGACAAAGCTTTTACTTTGAAGGTGAACAGTCTCTGTTCAGTCTCTGTAGTGTTTGCAGATGAGTTGGTGTCTTTCATGCAAACAGCAGGTGACCATGACCATCAGCTACTGACCAAAGAAATTAAACGAGGTTTGTGGTGCAGCACGCTCAGATTTCACAGCTGCTTGGGGAATATGCATTTTCAGCAGGTGAAGCTGCTTTAGGGCCTACAGCTGACACCTGCTCTGACATCTCTGATTAGCTGCGTGGGCAAACATGAGACATCTTCAGTGCAGTAAACTGAGTCCTGGATGATTTAAAACATGTGACCTGTTCTTAACCTGCTGCCTGTTTGTACCCGGCTGATTCAGACTGACATTTTTTTTTTTTTTCAGTGTATCCGTCTGTCCCTGCTGTACAAGCAGAGCAGGCTGTCGGTGTGTCTTTGTGTCAGTGTTGTTGCAGAGTGCAGTGACCTGCGGTTACACTCTCTCTGTTCCCGTTAGGGTAAATATCCCTCTATTAGCAACAAGTGGTCTGAAAGCTCCGATTCTCTCCGAGCTGCTGGAAGCTTTTACAGAGTTAGACAAGAGAGGAAAAGCAGCAGCTCTGCCAGATTAACCCTCACTGCAAATCACTCGCATCTATTTGATCCACTTTGAGAACAACAGCACCGACTGCTGCTACATGCGCTTTTTACATTCTGCTTTAGCAATATTTTAGGTTTTTGAAAAGCATTTCTCCAGTTTTAAGCGACTTTGTCAAAACATGAAAGAAAACCAAACTCATTGGTTTTTGAACATTTTGACACTGTTTTGTCCACCACCACAAGTTCAGACAGTGACAGCCTGACTATTCTTCAAACCTCGATTCAGGGTTAGGGTTATGTGGTTTCCATCCAGCTTGAAAGCTGTCATGTTCAGTTTTTAGAGACAGAAATGACCATATTTGGATGAGAAGGTGAAGTGGTACCTATGTCAGACTAAACATAAAACTTCTTGGATGGTGTGTCAGTTAACAATAAGAATTAAATGCAACCATATTAGTTTTCAGACTGTTGCATTAAAAATGTTCAGAAACACATGAAGCTCGTGTGAGGGCCCATCAGTTATAATATCCACACTCCTTATAATTATAACTCTAAACCTTAATAACATTTAAAAGACTGAATTTGTGTACACCCCCACCCCACAGACGTCATAAAGACCAAACAGTTTTCTGTATCAGGCTGTAAACCTTTTTATTTCTGCTGGAAAGTCTTTGAAGACTGACTCACCATCTGCACCCCTAGTGGACATTAGAGGAAGTGCAGGTTTTGGTAGCTCGGTGTTGGCGTCATTTTACAGCTTGCTGTTTGGAAAAGTGCTGATGAGATTCAGCTGCGGTAGTCTTTTCAGTAGTAATTCTTTGTAGTCCACTTGAATTAGAGCACAATGATGTCATCTCTTTATAGATGAGTCAGCACAGTCACAGAAAATTGGCATAAACACAAAGCCTCACAGTCACCGAGTAAATAACCAAAAAATGAGCAAAGTATCTACAGTGTGCTTTTTTTTTAGCTCAAATTTTGCGACATTGTAACAATATCTGCTGTCACATCATTAAGAATAAAAAGGCCTTCACATCTTTCCTCACATCATGACACTCGACGTGGAGGACAGGCGATCAGGACAGCAGCTCACTTCTTGAAGGAACGACTTGATTTTGATTTGATTTTCTTTTTATAAACTTATTGATTTATTGTGAGTTGACTGATGGTTGAATGTCAAGAAGAAACGTTGTTGCTCTGTTAACACCTAATGGGAATAAAGAAGCTGATGCTTTCAACCCAAGTTTGACAGCATGGCAGGATCCAGAGTTATTAGCTGCTACAGCTGCTTTACTGTGATTTACTGTGACCGGATCAGCATTTTTCTATAGAAAAGGGCAACATGAGCTCTCTCTGTCGAGCTAGCCGGGTCACTAGGGTAAACTGATGAGCATTGTTATGTTTCGGTTTCCAGTTAAAGCAATCCTAACAAAGATGCTGACATGATGAAAACTTTCCTAGTTTTAAAGAGAAATGAAACAAGCTAAAAATTAAAGTGAAGAACCACTCTACATAATCAGGATGTGAGAGGAGCTGCCTTAAAAAAGGTACTTTGGTACTTTACTCAAACCACTTTTAACGACATACTTGATTCACTGACTCACACTTACATTTCTTTTATGAATCATGTATGCGTCTTTACTAACATTCAAGCATGCAAACACACTAAGATAGCATGATCGGGATGAGATGATCGAAGGCAACCCAAAGTTGAGTATCTTGTACGAGGGTACTTTGACTTGAGTCGGGGATCGAACCACAAACCGTCTCATTCGTAGCTTCTGCCAAACAAATATATGATGATGATAAATTTAAAGTTAAAACTCACTGATTAAATCCACCTTTATTCCCAAAGCTTATTTCACTTGTAAGGTTGTTTTCATTTAGGATTTACTGTGAAAAATGTTGAAAAAGAGAAGAGAGTGAGACTGAAAGGAGCGAGAAAAGGAAAAGTTGCTGACCCACTGCTGAACCTCGAAGCAATAATGAGTAATGACCCTGCAGAACGAGTGTGTGTGTGAGAGTGTTGAACGGCTTATCACTGCAGTCATGCTTGTTTTAGATCTTATCGCTGTTTTCAGGGTTCGTGTGTTTAGCAGTTAATAGTTTTTGTGGGCCGTGGTGCAGCTGAGCTCTAAAAACAATCACTGACTGCTGGGATATTTTTAGATCATTTGGCAGTTTCGATTTCCATCTTCAAGCTAAAAAATTGATTCTAGTTGTTCAGGAGACAAGTTTGTTCAACATTTTATAATTTACACACATTAGTGAACGCAGTCATCTCATAGATTAAGTAGCCTTTGGCTCAGTAGCATGCCCACAGTAGAGGCCAGAAGTTCAAGGCACACCTGCACAAAATGCCAGTCCTTCTTTGGACTGAACTGCTGGACTAAGGCACTTTTGACGGGCCATTTGCCACATCTGGACCTAACATGATATCTGCAAGTGTGCCACTGCTCCACTGCCATTTACCTTGCCTCAGTCACCTTATCAAGCACTTTGGGACAGTCTAGCACATGGTTTTACTGCCTCTGGTTCAAATCCAGCACTCGTTAGAGGAAAGCCACGTTCTCAGACGGCATGTTTGGTTCCCATGTGCCTCTTTACCTCACTTGGCACGGTGTTGTCAGTTGCCAGTTTCTCTCTTGAGATAACGCAGCCAGCCCGAGAGCTGAGAGCATGTCTATTCTTCAAACCTCAGACTCGGGGGGAACGGCGCAGTTTTGGTTCGTGCGCTCCACGAGCCGGCCGAGGGTGCATGGATGTTTGTCCATGAGTCTGTTTGTGTTTCGTGGACCTTGAGGTGGTATTCGACTCCTCTGAGAGGTGAGAGGGTTCCTGTCCCTACCAATGGCTTCAAGCTGTAGGTAGTGATCAAAAGGATAAAATCTCAAATACGAGCAGCAGAAACGAGCGTGTTTATGTGGTGTGTGGTTTGCTCCATACTGGACAGTGATGAGTATTTCTCCTTATTAAACCTCTGTCTATAAATCAGGTCCTTTTCTGTCATGCCTCACTCAAACCCTACCATCATACTAAGTCTCCCTCTGACGGGTGTTTTAAAGAATTTTGGGGGAGTTAGTGAGTGCATTTTTGTTGCATATTTTTGCAGAATATTGTAATAATAATGTTTGTTTTTATATGATCTGATGGCACACTTACATACAGTTTGGAAAACACTGCTTTAGATGTGTGTGTGTGTGTGTGTGTGTGTGTGTGTGTGTGTGTGTGAGTGAGTGAAAGAGAGAGAGAGAGTCATAAATCCTGCTGTTTGACAGCAAACACACTGCAGGGTCACCAGGAAAGCACACAAACACACAGGTGGTCTGTAGCTGCTGAGAAGCTTGTGGAGGACATGCGTGTACTTGTTTTCCTAACATTGTGGGGACACGTGTCGCTAAACACTCACATTGCGGGGACGTGGTTTATGGATGCAGTCTGCTAACCACATATATATTTATACTACAAAGCAGATTTAACATAACCAGGCTACGTGTGTGTCTGGCTCACCTAAACCTACAACCCCACTGAGAGATAAGGAACAGTGGTCATCAACTGTATTTGTTATCGAAGGCTTTCTGCTGCAGGCTCCGTGCACGGTCATATTAAAATGGGTTTTTGACACGTTATTCCACAATTTAGCACCACGATTTCAATCAAAGGAATTAAAAAACAGGTGATACAGACCATTAAAAATATAAAAACATGAAACATTGGTGCAGTGAATAAGACAAAAAAGTAATTCTTAATACAAGATCTTGTGAATTTTGATCATCGCATTCGCTCTCTGTGCTGCTGTTTATTGCATGTTTTTAACATGTTTTTAACCTGCTAACTTCTAACTCCGTTAAACTTCATAAATCCTGTTTTCATGGATGTCTGGATGTTAAACTTAATTGTTACACCTGGTAAAGCACCAACACTGATCCTTTTATTACAGATGAAAGAAGTTTTTAGCTCTCAGTGATGCCGCAGTGTTCGTTTGACTTTGGGACCTAAAACAGAGTTTGGACCCGCAAACGGCTAATGACATCAGACTTAAAGACCGGATTGTTGCTTTAAATACTCTTTGCTAACTTTAATTTAGCTCGGAGAAGTTGTCAAATTGCCCAGAGTTGTGGATTAGCGTCCACAGCAACACATTTCAGCAGCTATTTTTGTCTTTTTTCAAAGAGAGGAAGTCAATCTGGGTGAAAGGTCAAATCATCAGAAGCAGCGGGGAGGCTAAATAAATGAAAACAGTATTGAAGGTGCTACACAGATGATTATTTTCACAGTGTTCCAGGAGGCTGTGTGTAGTTTACACAGACTTTGAATCCAGTTTCTCTTCTGCTTCTTTTTAATTAGCTGTACGCGCTCACATGCGAGCCGCGCCCTGCTAGCTGCAGCGCTTTGTTTATGTTAGCGAGGAGCTCATCTTCAGACGAGTTCGCCGCACGGTCTGCGGGTTCAAGCAAGTTCAACTACAATCCAGCATCTACGCTTCAGACATGCACTCACACATACAGGCCTGTGATTAAAGAGCACGCACAAGCTGACACGTGAGAGGAACCAGAGACTTTTCTTTAACGTCGACCGAACCAGCAGAAAATTGCTGTTTGTTCATCGATATCTCACAGATTATAACTCCACACGCATGCACAGGCAACATGCCTCTCCGCCCCTCAACAGTAGAACCAAAACAGCGATTAGAGTTTCAACTCTTCACCTCACTGTCGAACCGCCGCTAGATCTGCCACCGGGCGTAATTACAGGTGAGGAGGAGACGGGCGGCGGGCCAGCCCGATCAGCCTGCTTGCGTCAGAGATGACTCTGCCTTCACCTCACGGCAATGTGCGCGCCAACACACACACATGTGCACGTTCAACAAGAAGAGGTGTATAGTAGCAACCACAAAGAATTAAATATGTACAAACAACACAGGAGGAGGAGGAGCAGAAAGTTCAGGTATGTGCAGGTACACAGTCTGACACACTTGAACGCGACCTCAGAAAAAAGCTCTTTGAAGCTCACTCAAAAATGTGAGCGGCATTTTGAGGAACTGATGAACGGGACAAAACGTCTTCGCCCGCAGGCAAAAGAAATTCTCACACACATTCACTGATTTATGTGGATCTGACAGCTCCAGAGAAGCAGGTCAGCAGAAGGTGGGACTGGCTGATTCTCCAACAGATCATGCACCTTTTTGTCATAAATTCCTGTTTTTAAATTCTTCCAAAATAACAAAATCATGCTATCAACAGAACGCGACGGCACCGCTCTGACTTTAAGTCCTAAACATCTTTGTGTTGTGTCTGAGAGATATGAGTGTTTACAATTTTGGCTCCTATTGGTTAAATTTGGACTTTGAGCACCCCCTTTTATAACAGTTCCATGGAGGAGACTGTGGTAGGTTATATATGGGATGAGATGAGCCTCCTAGGTCACTTGTTTCAAAAGGTAGGTTCCACCCAGTGACCTTTGACCTGATTTACTTGCTATTTGATGTAAAGCATTCAGCAGGAACAGAAATACAAAAATTATCCTCCAAGAGTTAATTTCACCTGAACAGGTGAAATTTCTGTTCCTATTCAGAATATCAGGTAACGTACTCATGAAGTTTTATCAGAAAATATTTAAAATCTTCGGATCACAAAAGTTGTTGGACCTCTATGGGGCCAAATCAGCTTCCTCAGATGAATTATTTCCTTGTGAACAAAACCTATCATGGTTTTGATTGATCAGGTAAATTGATCCCGATCAACGATCTCGTTGAAGCCCTAGTTTCCAGATTTGGGTTGAGTTTCTGGTCAAACTGAAGGATTTCTTGTACCTTCAATGAAAGTCACAGTGTTGGGCAGACGTATCTGTACGTATGTAAAAAAAAAAAAAAAAGTGGCTGAGCTTCTGTCGTCTGTCATTGTGGTGCATTCAGGGTTGTTCCCTGAATGCACCACAGGTATGTGCAGGTACACATACTAACTGTGAATGTCCCAAACATGAATGATTGTGAACTCTCAAAATAAACTTCTTTGAGTTTTTATTTGAGTCACAAAAGCGGGCAGGTGGTGCCATCTTGTGGTCACATTTGTGCTTTACACAAGTAAATCATCTGCAATGGAAACAGTAGATGGCAATAATTATATCTATCTTGAGTTCATTTCATTGAGAATAATCAGACCCCAGAATATGACTTTAGCACCACAGTCATGGATCTACAGTACATGTACAAAAGGCCCCGTAGTTACGGTTTTATTCTGTTCAGTTGTTAGTTTCACCGGTAGTTTTTTAGTGCGGCCAGTAGAGGTCACCCCACCGCTTTGTATGAGAGAGACTATGGGCAGGGAGAAAGGGCACCTGAGCTTTTCTGCTCCAGATTACCGGCAGAGAATCGGTCATTCCTTGAGAAGTGTGCGTTAATGAGCAAAAGACCACACCTACACACACCCCTGCACCTAAACCTGTATGCAATTCCTGCTCCTATGACAATATCCCTGTTACTCCCAACTGTGTGAAGTCAATACAAGAGTCTGCACTATCCTCTGTGTCTTCATTGTCTCCCTTCTGAACATTCATCCGGGCCTTGAGCAGTGTTCTGGCCGACACTCC
>VUQO01044736.1:0-11745 GCA_015106655.1 Coptodon bakossiorum
TGAGATTTTGAGCCAAAACCTCCTTCCATCAGTGAGAACTTTGAAGATGAAACGCGGCTGGGTCTTCCAACATGACAATGATCCAAAACACACCGCCCGGGCAACAAAGGAGTGGCTCCGTAAGAAGCATTTGAAAGTCCTGGAGTGGCCTAGCCAGTCTCCAGACCTCAACCCCATAGAAAATCTGTGGCGGGAGTTGAAAGTCCGTGTTGCTCGGCGACAGCCCCAAAACATCACTGCTCTGGAGAAGATCTGCATGGAGGAATGGGCCAAAATACCAGCTACTGTGTGTGCAAACCTGGTAAAGACCTATAGTAAACGTTTGGCCTCTGTTATTGCCAACAAAGGTTATGTTACAAAGTATTGAGTTGTATTTTTGTTATCGACCAAATACTTATTTGCCACCCTGATTTACGGATAAATTCTTTACAAATCCTACCATGTGTATTCATGGATTTTTTTTTCACATTCTGTCTCTCACAGTTGACGTGTACCTCTGGTGCAAATTACTGGCCTCTGTCATCATTTTAGGTGGGGGCACTTGCACAATCGGTGGCTGACTAAATACTTTTTTGCCCCACTGTATAAAGTATGACCTAGGTTGCACACTCTCGATCTAGTTCTTCTCTTTTTTCTAGAAACAAACAATAAAAAACAAACAAACAAAACCAAACAAAGTAAAAACTGATTAACTAAATATAAATCAGTAATTTTACTTATATTCATGTACACAGCTGTCATATACAACATTACATGCATATAAATAAAACATGTAATATAGTGAAGGAGACAGAACCAACCTCTAAGTTGTAGCTTTCTGAAGTAGAATATAAAGTACATGCACTTAATTATATTCCACCACTGAAAAGCAACATTTCAAAGTATAGGTTTCTGATTTAAACTACGTCACATAAGTGAATACTGAATATGTTTAAATAATCACCACATTAGTATTTACAGATATGGACCTAGGCACAGCACACACAGTCAGGGCAAACACACTGCACCTCCTCTGCAGACAACACTGCGCCACAACAGTGTCAATTAAAGGGTTCGAAAACTTATTTCATGTTTTCACTGTTTTTAGGAAACAACTGCTATAAATCTGTATAATTCATTCAAATGAACTGACTGGAGAATCCATCTGTCTAAGTTGCATCTCAGAAGCATTTTGACTACTTGAATAGCAGCAGATAGAAAGTACTGGACACAGACCTCAAACGCCCGACCAGTATCTAGACTGGTCTAGAGCGTTCTGGTTAACTCAGTCGACTATTACAGACACTGTGTGACGGAGCTGACTGTAAAGTCAGTGTGGTCTCATTGATGTAATCTTAATTATGGTACGTGTATTTATTTTACTGGCCATGTTTAATTTGTGTAGATTATAGATTATATATATATCTATTTAATTACTTTATTATCACTTATCTCTCTTTATAATTTTCTTTAAAACATGTAAGTTATTTCTTATGACATTTTGTTGGGTAATTTTGGTTCCTACCCAGTGTTTATGGTAGGACTGTTTATGGTGTGACGTGCCCTGTGCCGTGTGCGTCGAGGAGTCAATAAACTTTTAAGATAAACTGTTGCCCACATCACACCCACTGCCCAATGAGATTGGAGAATACTACCACAACCAGAAATCAGAGTTACGCAGACGTTTACATTTCCACAGTCCAGGTGAGTCCACGTTCTCCTGTGCCAGGGCGGAGCTGTCATCACCTCACCTGCAGCTAATCTGGAGCAATGTGCTGCAGATGTTTAAGACCAGCGTTGCCGTCTCTTCACCGCCACTTCATCAGCTAAACTGCGTTGGTAACAGGCTCCCATGCTCCATGCTTTTGTCTCTAGTCTGTGTACTTACCTCGCTCTCACGTGCTTCAGTTCTCTGGTCACGTCACGGCTCCACTCCTCGGCTCAGCTCACTATTCAGACACCCACCCACACTCACTGCTGTTCATGCTCCATCACCTGGAAGGTTTCCAGTCTTACACCTGCCTGCCTTTTTGCAAGAAGGCCTGCGCGTGGCTGACCTGAACTCAGGGCAGCCATCATCTCTCCACTCGGCTCACCGGGAATATCACCTTCTCCCCTCAAAGCATCGCTGACTCCACCTGCAAAGTAAGCCATACCCCTCTGTTAAATATATGTGCACCTGGAGGAGTTCTCTTTTTGTCCTCTCTCCTCAGTGCGACCACTTGTTATAAGCCACGCCCTGTGCCTGTCTTGAACCTCCATACTAGTTTTCCTAGACATGAACCTCACAGCAAGCATAATTGTACTTCGTGTTCACTCTAAACATTTTGCCACATTGTTACCTTGTGCTTGGTGCAGTAAAAGGACTCTGTAAAGCGAACTCAACCGTCTCCGCACTTGGTCCAACACGTGAGCCTCTGGCCCTCTGTGACAACGGCCCTTCTTCGTTATGGTCACAGCCACAGTGCATGTGTCAAACTGGCTATGAAGTGATGCGGACAATACCTGAAGGATTCACCACAGTAATCACTAACCAGATTCATTCTTCTATTTTGTTGCATCCAAAGATCAAGTTGGTTTACCTCTTCAGTTTCATTTAGCCATGGTGACATCAACTTTAGGCCAAACTTTTTCAGGAGAGCTTGTCTTTGTGTGAAAACTGTAAAATTCGGTGTGTTCATAGTAACATGACCCTAACCCATCCAGGGAAAAAATATTAGAGCCATGGCTTTTAAATCTGAGGCCATACTTCAAAACCAGCATCTGTCATCTTATTGTACTGGTGTGTTGGGACAGAGAGAAATAAACATGACCGTGAACCTGTCATTTTATTGGTTGATCTATGTTCCTGTCCTTGCATGTGGCCTCAAGCTGTCCGTGACCAAAGAGTAAGATCTGAGTGGATAAAAAAGAGCCGTCTCTGAAGGGTGTCTGGACTCAGCTGTTCCCATTGTGAGCCGACTGTGGTGATTCAGGCGTCTGACCAGAATGCCTCCTGGATGGCTGCCTGCTGAGTGTTTGGGCATCTCTTACATAGACGAGACTCCAGCACGTGAGATTATGTCTCTCAGATACTCAGGGCACGGTGGCCATGGTTCAGGGTGTGAATATAACAGCCATTTACAAATTGAGCCAAGTTACAGCAACCAGCTCCACAAAACTCAGTTCTTTAAACTGTAAAAGTAATATACAATTAATTGTAATTATATGTTTTAAGTAAATCTAACTAAGTTGTAGGGCTGCAGCTATTGATTATTTATGTCAATTATTCCATTGATTAATACTGTGAGTAATGCTTTTATCAAGTAAAACTATTCAAAAGAGAAAAAACGCAATCTTTCAAAATGAACTATTCATTGGTTTCAATTTTAGCAAGTGCAGTGTTTTGAAGTTTAATTGTGTACAACCTCTGTAAAAAGAAATAAACCCATTAATTTTATTTACGTGCTTTATACAGACTCCTGCACCACATTAAACTATGACGACATCATTGTCACTGCTGCTGTTGTGTTATCAGTCTTATGCTGACAAACTGGGGCCTGTGTGAGTTTAATGTTGTCAAAGCTTTTAATTCACACGCTGCTCCAAAATATGTTTTTATTGCATGTGTGGGTTAAACAGTCACGTTTACATGATGACAATGAAGTAAGTAAAATGTATTTATACCGCGCTTCTACAGGTAAAAGACACAAAGTGCTTCACAATACAAAGAATAAAAATACAACATATAACAATGTAAAAGACTAAAATTCAACATGAAAGCAACAAATTAGTTGAAAGCTTGTCTATATAAAAATGTCTTTTTAAAAGAATCAGTGGAGTCAGCGTAAAAACAGTGGGAGAGAATTCCACAGCCTGAAAGGCCCGATCACCACCAGCTTTAAACCGAGTGCGTGGGGCCACCAGCACACTCTGACCTCATGACCTTAGAGCTCGCCAAGATGAGGCCCTACGAGGCTTCAGAACAACAACACTGTGTTCAATCTGCTGACAACAGGTTCAGTTAAGTTGACATGATAAAGTTGCAAAACACAAATGTTCATTAATAATGTTGTGAGGTCATGTTCATTGTGGGCTGTGTCTTCTCTATTTAAATATTCACTCCAGTAATTAAGCCCAGCTCTATTAATCTCAGGATTAAACAGTTCATGGTGCGTTACATTAACTGGGATGTTCATTTAAGAAGCAGAGCTGTTACTGTACATGTTTACCGACTGAAATCCAAAAACTAAAACTTCCTAATGTGTCCTTTGATTAAAGTCCCACGCTGAATCTCTTCAAACTAGTAAAGCTGTTTTTAAATAACTGGAAAGCTTTATGGTCATACCCTGCTACTCTAAATATGACAAAAGATTCTTCTGTCACACCCTCTGGTTCTTGTTTCTTACACCAACAAATGGTAGCCTTACATCAGTGATCTTATTGATTTCTTATTAACAATAAGAATTAAAATCTTTCAGCTAACAGTAATGTGAACATACAACAACAAAGCAAACATGAAGATAGTTATAGTTGGCATTAACAAGGGAGCAGCAGAAGAAAGCAACTCCTGTGCCTGTTTATGGAACCACAGGGTGAACAATTAGAAAAAGAGCATGTTAGCATTTACAGTTGGGACATCTTCAAAAGTGTTATTCTTTGTTAAATTGTTTTTGTTCCCCAGAATTTTCAGAAAACTGTTTGTGGTAATAACCGTTCACAGGTGAAACACTCATAACAGTTAACCTAAATCCTTGAGGTTACTCATTGTTTTGTCCAGATTAATCTGACCGATTAAGATTTAACTTAAGCCCGACTCCAGGTCCATGTCGTCTGCTGTAGATGACTTAGCTCATGTAGTCTGTTGCTGAGGACGTGGACCTTAGTGGAGAGCTTGTTTTGTCCAATCCAGTTATCTCTTTCAAATGTGTATCGCAGGTCTTTAGGACAAGTCAAACTTATACTGTAGATCACAGGTGTCCAACTCCAGGCCTCGAGGGCCGGTATCCTGAGGGTTCTAGATGTGTCCTTGATCCATCACAGCTGATTGAAATGGCTAAATGACCTCCTCAACATGTGTTGAAGTTCTCCAGAGGCCTGGTAACGAACTAATCCTTTGATTCAGGTGTGTTGACCCAGGGTGAGATCTAAAACCTGCAGGACACCAGCCCTCGAGGCCTGGAGTGGGACACCCCTGCTGTAGATCAAGCCGCACAGGACTGCACACCCATTTGCCACCTCAGATTTTACAGTGCTGTGCATCTTTCAGTGATGATGCCAACATCTCGAAAAGTCTTGAATTCTTGAAAATGTGATGCTCCATTATCAGCATCGCCAATTAACAACAGCATGCCAATAACAGTTCCACCTTAGTCAAAAAGTTATGACATTTACAGGATGAACAATACAGGTAACAACATATTGTCTAAAAAAATGACTATTTTCCTTTATCAGTTGGGCTGTAACAGTGCTGCAGCTTAGCAGGAACTTTTTAATAAGGCTGACAGCATCTTGATTTAAGTATACACGTAATGCTTTCAGTATGAACTCCTGTAGCAATAACCCTTTTTTAAACTCCATCAAATTATATGAAGAAGCACATTAAAAAAATTCTTCATCATCTCCAGTTACAAATGTGTCATTTTGCCAAATGTGATGGATAATTATTGCTTTTCCCAAAGGCACATAAATCCAGATTTGAGTGATGGAAGGTCCCTGCTCTTCTTTCTTTAGTACTGCGCATGTGCAAAGGTGCTAAAGAAAGAGCAACGTTAGTTAGTCCCTCAGAAGTCAGATGTTTGTATTAATTTGAATCTGGAGGACTTTGTAGCCTTACCATCTCATATGATCATTTAATAGGAAGAAACCTTATTATTTTGACCATAACAAATAAATCCTTATTATGATTTTACCATAAAAATATGTAAACAGTTCACTGAATGCATAAAACAGCTCATGCTTTCCTTGTAAAGTGAGTGAATAATTTCATTTTGCTGGGTCTGTTTCGTTCATGTGAATGTTAATGCATGTATGAATATCTACCTTTACATGAATTCAATTCAGTTTTGTTCAGTTTTATTTTTAAGGGGACAATTAATACTGTCAATCACCTCAAGACATTTTACATAATAAGGTAAACCCAATCGTAATGATCACGAAATCCCCTGTGAGCCAGCGCTTCATGACAGTGAGGAGAACTCTGTTTTAACAGGAAACAATGAACAGCATGGTAAAAGCACTTCCTAACAACAACAGCACACACTACCACAGCTGGAAACCATGTCAAATAATCGAGTTTTATGTAGAAACTGTTTCATGATCTAATGATTGTTTTTTGTGGGGTTTTTCTTGCTTTTCTCAAGTATGGCAAATGTTTCTTCTCTTTCTTGCATGACTTTCATTGGCTTTCATTATTCCTAACAAATACATGAGCAAAAAAATAATTTCATTTCATGAGCGTAATCAAGTTAATCAGCCCGAACACGTAGACGTCAGCAGCCGCGCACACAAAGAAGCCACTGCGCACACAAGAGTGTCTGCTTTGCACGCGCTGCTACAGTTTCGTGCTCTGGCGCGCAGCTCTCAGAGAAATCCTCCTACGTATAAACGTACTTTTGACTGTCTGGAGGCGGAGCTCAAAGGAGAGTGCGCACTGTTGAATTCAGGCGTGAGGAATTTAGTTGTGCCCATGAAATAAAATTATTTGCTTGGATTATGTTTTATGACATAAACATACTTCCATATGTTAGCTCAAACTTAACATAGATGATATTAGAGACTGTATTCTTTAATTTGCAGTACACAGCACTGCTTCCATTATAAGAACTGACAGGATTTGACAACAAAGTTAGTAGTGGCAAAAGAGATTTAAAAGTCAGTATTTGCAGAATGTATTTTTAAATCAGAAGGTCAAAGATTGCAAACGCAGCTGGAGAACTTAATTATGTGAACACTGACCTCCACATAAACTGGATCTTTGATTACTGAACGTTACCTGCCTTTCAGGCCTGTTAGCAAAACCAACTACTGTTGAACAAGGCAAAATAGTATTTTTCATTTTACGATGGTGTAAATTATTTAAACAGTTTCTAAAACTGACAGGCTATATTTCACATGGCTTGGTAGTATTCATCCACCTGGCAAGACAATACAAAGAGCTGCAATCACTCTGTTTCTGATGATTTCTGCTCCAGTGAATGTGTGTGGGCAGAAGCCACGGACTGTGGGTTGTGAAACTGGGTGTTGGCAGCATTCCAGGTGGATGGAGGCTGAGAGACGCCTCAACACGCTGAAATATTGATTCAAAAAGCTGAAGGCAACTGCAGGCCATGGGTTACATTTGGACAATACATGCAGCAGGGTGTAAAAGTTCAATCCATGCATCTGCTCAAAGTCTGACAGGGTTACATCATTTGAGTGAAAAAGGTTTCGCTGAGTGCCACCACAAGACTGCATTTACATAGATCCACTGATTTTACATATTTCAAACTGGTCAGGTCATATTTATCTATATATCTATGTGCACATAGAAATATATACATGTAGACATCTGCTGTCAGCCATTTTACATCTAGATGGATGCCTATACTATTTTAAGTCATTATAAAAACAATTGACAAGAACTTGGAGGTTCTTTTTTCCTTCCACCACTATGTCATCTGTATCTTTTGCATTGTATTAAGTTTCCCAGCCTTAAGAGAGAAATAAGTTCCACAATAATTGAGATGTGTATTTGTCTGATTTGAATAATGATAAATAAATAAACATACATTTTCCTGTCTCTTGGGTTGAAACTGAATAACATTTTCATTTAAATGACTTCCAGGTTATACTCGGCACAGATGTTCCTGTATACTATGCCGGCCACTTGGTTATGGCGTTCCATGTATGCCCTACCTGCTAGCATCTTACACCCTGCTGTTATGTGCTGGATTGTTTCAGGGGCATCTCTACACAGTCTACACCTGGGGTCTTACCTGGTGTGATAGACTCCAGCCTCTATGGATCTTGTGCTCAGAGCTTGTTCCTGTGCTGCCATGATTAGTGCCTCTGTGCCGTCTTTCTGCAGGTACTTGGTGGTTGCAGCTTTCCTAGCAGCCTCTTCGGGGTTCCCATTTGCCTGTGGGATTCCCAGGTACTTGTAGCTGTCCTCAATGTCTGCAATGTTGCCTTCTGGTAGTTCCATCCCCTCAGTTCTGACATTGCTGTATAGCCTGGTGGTGTGGATCAGTGAATGGATGTCTCGTTCACTCTTGGCATACAGCTTGATGTCATCCATGTACAGTCTTGATTAAAAGTTTAAGACCACTTGAAGTTCCAAGTAGAGCTTCAACATGCAACCAGAAGAAATGGGAGCGAGACAAAACATTTTTTTGAGCATGCTTAAACAATGCTTATACTGAAACAGGCTGTTTTACAGTTGACCACACCTTCAAGGGACCACACCTTCAAAAAACCCCATAAACCTCCCCAAAACAGAAATCAAAGTTCCAAACATGAACTCCGCAATGAGTAGCTCCACTGTTATAGTTGATCACTTGCAAGCGTTTCCATGAGGTTAGTGGGAAAATTTCTCCAAGTGGTGAAGATGGCTGCACGAAGGGCATGTACTGTTGAAAAACCCAGTCGTTACCACACAGTCGAGGGCTGTCAGTCATGAGGGATGCTCTCTGCACCATCTGGACATAGCCAGCGGCCGTTTGACGCCCCTGTACCTCCACTGTTCCACTGAAGGAAAAAGCACCCCAGACCATTATACCTCCACTGTGAGGCATAAAAAAGATTTCAGGTACAGTACTTACTGATGGTCCCAACCCTATGGGCTCAAATTGTGGTCATAAATATTTTGTACTTGTAAATCGGGATTTGTACTTGTAAATCAGGATTTGTAGGTGTAAAAAGAACTTTTGTGTGTGTAAAAAGAATTTGTGTGTGTGTAAAAAAGATTTGTGTGTGGACACAATAGCCAAACCCATCTGTTCTCTGATTGGATTGTTAAATTTGTGATTGACATGATATTGACCAATCAGATGAAAGGAAGAAAAATAGGGTCAAAATTTGTACTTGTAACTTGAAACTTGAGTGCAGAGTTTCACACGTATTTTTTGGCTAAGTCCACAACAAATCTTTTTTACGCACACACAAATTCTTTTTACACATGCAAAACTTTTTTACACACACACAAATTCTTTTTATACATACAAATCCTGATTTACAAGTACAAAACTGATTTACAAGTACAAAATATTTATGATCACAATTTGAGCCCTTACAACCCCATTTACAAGGCAAGAAATTCCGCAAATGAACCCTGACGAGGCAGACCTGTGGTCACCTGAATGTAGGTTGCCTGTGAAGGAATTTCTTTTGTTTTTCTCTTTGCTACATAATTCCATATATCTTGCTTCATATATTTGATGTCTTCAGTATGTTTCTACAATGTAGAAAGCAATAAAAATAAAGAAAAAACATTAAATGAGAAGGTGTGTCCAAACCTTTCACTTGTAGTGTACATCTATTTCCTGATCTATGAGGTATGACTTGAGGTTAATATTTTGAAGTGGTTACAGCTCTAGATTCTACTGATCAACAATCCTCTGTGGTAGCAGTGCACAATTTCCAATTTTTACATTCAAGGAAAGTGAAATGAGGTTCTTGGTTGGAGACAATGTCAGATAGGATGCCTTAGCTGGAAGACATGCTGCGTAACTAATTCTGCAGTTTCAACCGCTGAGGGCACTTTAGGCAGGGCTACAAAGTGAACAGCTTTGAAAAAACAGTCAGTGATTGTAAGGATGACGGTGTTATTGATGACAGTGGTAATCCACTATGTGTCCAGTGCAGTGATCACCAGGTGTCTCTTCACCTGAGTTTCCAGAACATATGGTTGCAGATCTGATAATATGATCATGAAATTAATCATCCACCTGCTGTCTAGAGTGTCCTAGTCAGAACCAGGCTCTTGGGGCTGAACGCTCCTCACCCATCTCCTAGCCAGCATCAAATAAACAGCCTTCCTTGCTGCCTTTTATTGAAAACAATTACAGTACACACAAGCACCACCCATTGTAAAACCCCCCTATGGTCACAAAAGGTTAAAACACTGCGTGTGTTTGTGTGTGTGTGTGTGTGTGTGTGTGTGTGTGTGTGTGTGTGTGTGTGTGTGTGTGCGCAAGTGTGTTTGTTTGTTTGTGTTTGGGGGTGCGTTTGTGTGACCTCCTGCGCACAAAAGGGTAATAAAGGCAGGAAGTTTACTGAGCAAGAAAACAGAACCCTCACATAGGATGTCCCATAAGAAAACACTATAGCCTCCCCCACCAACAAACTGGCTGGGGAGGGAGTCAGAAACAAAGGAATGTCTTTGATCCTACAGTTTGAAGTAAGACTTACAAATTTAAGTAACACAATGACAACATTTAACAATTTGACTCCAACAGACACCCATTGTCATACAGGGTGTTTGTTATGGACAAACTTTCATTTGGTGCATAAGCACAGACAACAGTCAGGACCCCTTCCCTGACTCAAAGGCACAGAGCCCCGCCTCTCTACAGGAGACTGGTTCCAGAGCCCAAACCTTGCATAAAGGTATATCCATATCTATATCATCTAGCTGGTACCTGTCAACCCCATGCACTAGCTCAGGCTCCTTTCCCACCAGAGAGGTGGCATTCGATGTCTCCATCACCAGCCTTGGTAGCCGGGGATCAGTCTGCCTGGGTTTCTACCCTTGGCTGTCACTTGACACACAATGCACCCAACTCTTACAGCACCTTCTGCAGGTGCTGGGCACACAGGACGGTTTCCTTTCTTCATGCTGTGCCTGACCTCCAAACAGTGAAAAGTCAGTTGATTCATCCAAGCAGAATTCCTCTCTGAGTGAAAAGAGCTACCCACGAAACTGAAACTGTAGCAGTGTGTGCAAAGCAGACATTGTCTCATGTGTGATGGCTTGTTTGCACTTGTGGCTCCTGAGTTCTGCCCACTGCAGTTATTGAATTTAATTCAAACCCGTGAAATGAAATGCTTTGCTCTCACAAATGACTTATGTATAAAAAATAATGGTGATCATTTTATATTTCTTCCGTTTCTGAATAATCACTATAACCATTGTTCTTGTAGCCCATTCCAGCCTTGTACTGATCTACAGTCTCGTCCCTGACATCTTTTGACAGCTTTTTGGCCTTGCCCACTGTGGTGAAAAGGTTAGAATGGAAGAAATTGATTCTCTGTCTGTGCTTTAAACAAGTTGAGATCAGGAATATCTGTAAATGACTGATTATAAACTGTGTGTCAAATCATATCATAACAAAACTCTGTTCCATCCAAGGCAACAGCTGAAGTTCAGTGTGAAGTTCTCCATGAAACTGGATATAGACTACACATCCATATTCACAATATAAGCAGACTTCAATTGTGTTTCCCTCCAATCCCTATCTTTTTATGGGTTTCTTTTTCTTTTATTGTGCTTGCACAATGTTTTCGGTTTGGCACCAATGTTCCTTTGGACTGTTCAGTTTTCCACCTGACTCCACTATCCTGTCACCAGCTCCTGGCATCACTGAAAAGGGAGAGACCTGATTACCACAAATAAGCTGCAGCTGCCCATCAGCCTCCCTGGTACTGCCCCTCGACCCTGCTGTACCACGCCTCTCCCTGCAGTGGGCCATTTGGAGACCCAAAAGTACAATGTACAATGCTAAAATCTTTTTTTTTTTTTTTCTTTTTTTTTTTTTAAAAAATAAAACAAATTTTTTTTTTTTTTAAAAAAAATTTAAAAAATGGTTT
>VUQO01044737.1:0-11890 GCA_015106655.1 Coptodon bakossiorum
GGCATCTGCTGTGACGCTTACACCTTTAATAAAGTCTTGCGTGTGTCAGCTTCCTTTTTATAGATACAAAAATATGTAAATGTACTGATCTGAATTATAATATTTCTGACTGTCAAAATTTCCCAGATTCAAATCGAATCTAATTCAATTGAATCGAATCGAATCAAATCGAATCGTGGATCGAATCGATTCGGGACCTTGTGAATCGGAAACGAATCGATTCTAGAAATCAGTGATGATACCCAGCCCTAGTTAACAGTAAGCTATATTTCATATATAATGAAAACAGGACTATTTATGTTTGTTGACTTCTTCGGCCGGCTCTCAATTTGTCGTATAAATAATACTGGAAGGGCTGTTCTACTGGTTTGCCAAACTGCTGACTATAAAATAACCTAATGAATAAAAAACTGAAAAATATATTTCCAACAACTTGTTATAAAATATGTCAAAATATATAAATCAGGGAAAAATACATACATCTTCCTTCCTTCTTATTTATCCCTTCTGTCTTCACAGCTTACTTATTTTCTTCCTTCATTAATTTACTCCCTTCTTCCTCCCTTTTTTATTCTCCTTTTCCTTCCTTCTTTCTATACTTTTTCATTATTCCTTCATTTAATATTGCATTTGTATTTTACCCTAATGTCTTATATTTTATGTTAAACACTTCAAATTACCTTCTTGCAGAAATGTTCTAGGCAAATGACACACGGAGCATATATCCTACCATGGCGCTGACCACGCGGCTGACATAGATGGGGTTACAGCGAGCAGAAGCATCCTTAGCTGGGTTTTCCAGGTGGTTTGGGCTGACATCCAAGATCTTCAGACAAATCTTTGCCATGTCCTCTTCAAACTGGACAGGAAGAGATCCAATTCAATTCAATTCAATTCAATTTCTTTATTGTCCCACAAGAGGAAATTAGTTTGGCAGCAGGATAAAAATAAACAGAACAATAATATAAAATAATAATGACAATAATAGTGATAGAAAGTCCAAGGACAGTTATTTGCCATTAAGAAGACAAGATGCAGTAGGGATAAAAGGAAACAGAGAGCAGCTTATCTCAAACTGCAGTGTTGTAGGTTATTACATAGAAGAGTATTATCATGATTTAAAAAATATTTATACCTGCCCAAAGTCCCAGTGAATAGATATGAGATAGTCCCCACTTCCTTTGTAGATTATGCCATGTTCATTCATCACATACTCCTGTCTCTCTGCCTCATCAGAGAGAGACACTGAATCATCTAAAGAGAGACAGGGATCGGGGTAAAAACATGAGACAAGCAGATCAATGATTGGTAGTTGTTTTTTTAAAAAAAAAATGAAAACCCATCAACAGATGAGCAGTGTTGATGGACAGTCAAACAGGTGGGCAGACAAAAAGATAACAAACCTACCAGGACACCAGGGATTAAAGAGCACTATCAGAGTTGCCAACAATGTTTCCTCGTCCCTATATCTGGCAGTTAAGTTGTACTTTCCGACTGGAGCGTCAGCTGGATGGGTAATGGTCAAATTCAAGGAGCCTGTTAGTGGGTAGGATCTCTTCTCTAGCTCCACCTTCCACACTGCTTTTGCTGACGGTGAACGCTGGATTTTGTCTGGGATACCAAAGCATGACTTTGTCCCCAGGTCCTCAGATGGATTTTCTCCTGTAGAGAGGATTCACAGAGATCAATAACATAACAATACAATACCTTCAAGCTACTAACTTCATCCAAAGAGTCTACATGAAAGATGTAAAGAAGAAAAACTGAGTTATATCTGCATTATTTCTAATGGCCAGCAGGGGGCAACAGCTTTAAAAAAAAAGTGCTGTTGCAAAGAACACTATAAGAAAACAGCAGTAAGTATACACTTTTCTAATGAGTTTATACTCTCAGTTCCTATGTTCAAGTTTTACTGAGTGCAACAAAATGTTCCTGTTATACGTTTTTTCTTCATTATCGTCAAAAACAATGATAAGCTAGATATGTTTGAGGGTGGATCTGCTCTGTGATTGACAAGTCCCTATTACAAAAGCACAGTTCCTCAGTCAGCTCCCTTGACACGTTAGACAAATCAGGGCTTTAAAACAGTGGTCCATAAACTGGTCAAAGATATCACACCGGCCGGGTCCAACAAGCAGTCTGGGATCATCTTAAGAGAGAACAGAACAAAAGGCAGCCAAAACCCAAAGAAGAGCTTTGAATGTCCTTCAGAAAACCTGGAAAACTAATCTTGAAGACTATTTACAGAAAGGCTTGCCGTAGAGAGTTCAGGCTTCAATGAGGAATGCAGCTGGAACCTGATGCCAGCAAAACGTTGAAAGGTGTGTACCCAAAAAAAAGAACATCAACTGTCATATCCAACTGTGCTAGTTGGCAAACGCCTTTAAGTAAAGCTTAGATTACTTATAAAAGAGCCTTTCCCTTACGTGTTACTTCTGGGTTTTTCCTCACCCTTATAGTTGTCTGCCCCACCCTCATTGGTTTCACCTGTTTTTATTATTCTTGATCTTTATTTATTTTTCTCTTTTTTAATTCTATCAACTCATTAATAAAACCCACTTTCTGCTTGGAATACCTGATTCTGGTTTTGTGTGTTTGACTGCTCTTTTTAAAGTATACTGTACTACATGCAGCCTTCAATTTCAATGCCACAAAATTCTTCACAGACATCATATTAATCTTTCAATTTAATTCAGTTTAATTCAATTTTATTTATATAGCACCAAATCACAACAACAGTTGCCTCAAGGTGCTTTATATCATAAGGTGAACACCGTACAATAATATTTAAAAAACAAAACAAAACAGAGAAACCCCAACAATCATATGACCCCCTATGAGCAAGCACTTTTGTAACAGTGGGAAGGAAAAACTCCCTTTTAACAGGAAGAAACATCCAGCAGAACCAGGCTCAGGGAGGGGCAGTTATCTTTATTAGGGGAGGAAGACCAGACAAAGACACTTTGAATTAACAATTCATTTTAACAAATCAATTGTTAATTCAACATTATAAATTAACCATCCATGGTTTCTGTCAGTTATTCAGAATGACAGGGTGTTAGTCTTAGGCATGTGTTCAATGATAAAAAGAAAATTTTCTTTCTCAGAAATGGTTGTACGCTTTCGAAAAATGGACTATTTAATAACATACAAACCTGTCACTGCAGTGATGGTGAGTGGGTAAAGGTCAGGCTTGAAAGGTTCTGTCAGTTCAACTTTGACGGTGAACGGCTGGCCTCGCCTCACAACCAGCTCATCCTTTGAGATTTTTTTGGTGTGATGTTCAGCGTTGTTGAGCTCACAGTTGAGATTCACTCCTTTAAAAACTGAGATTTAAAATAAAAAGAAAAATTATACAAACTTTAGTTTTGTGCCTCAAAAGGGCAGGGTAACAAATTAACACAATGCTCGTGTGTGACGTAAGCTCTCTGGAGAACTGCATAAAGAAGTCTGCCAATCCTCAACTGCATTTGTGAGTTTTGTAACTGCACAAAAATGATCATCATGTAGCTCTAACCAAACCTGGTTAGAGCTACAAGAGACAAAGTTAATTAATCTCACATTTAAAACCTGCAGAATTATTCAACTCTAACGCATACAAAAGCACTGCACTGACAAGTCATTTGGAAAACTGGGCCACAATTCGTAGAAGCACCTCACCATACAATAATGAGAGTGTTTCTTCAAAAGGCAAGGAGAGACCATCGAAACCCTTCAATTTTCTCTAAATAGAATCTATATGAGAAATACTGACTTTTCTTTTCTTCTTTTTGCCTTATTGTAATGAAACATGGCAAAAAGGAGAAAGAGCTATTACAGGGCTTTATTTTTTCATGATTGGAGACAGACTGATTGATTAATTGTATATATAAAAGAGTGCCTAATACACATACTGAAACATCTAAGAGAACAAATGCATCTGTGATGTAGCAAAGACTTATTTATTTAAAGTTTTAGTTACCTGTAGTCTCTGTTTTACATAAACAATGTGAGAAAACTGGTGAAAATCCCCCCAAAAAGCAAAACACTACTTGAATTTATATGAATTGAATTAAATTAATAACACAAGCAACAAGTATTTTGCTACTGGGATTCTGAGATAATAAACACCAAGCTGCTGTCGGAAACACCCGAGTGTGAATGTTAGACAAAAAGCACTTAGGCATGCAGTGTAATAAATATAACATATATGATTATTATGAGTATAATATATATAAAATACATAATATAGAATTTTTAAAAATGTTTTTATCAGTCATATTTAAAAGAGTTTCTTTAACTTAATTTTCTGGTAAACTGGTGTTAAAACTGACCTCAATCTGAGCCTAATTTGATTTAGCTTCAGGAATCTAACAGACCAAGTCACAGTAAATATCATTAATTTTGCAGCTTGTAAAATGATGACCTACACAGTAAACAATTGATAGAGGGGACGAAAATCATGGGAATTCAGTTTAACATGACATCACATAAAATTCTTCTATTGTTTTAATGTTATGCTTGTCTCTCTGAAGATTGTTGTTCTAAAGCATTCATTTCTATTCCCAGCAGCTGCCAGTGAGATTTCTAGGAACCGGAAAGGCGACTGAAGTCATACGTTATAAGAACATAACACGAGTAACATGACACTCTTTGAAAAAGTTTCACATTTTTGTTTTTGACAAATCATCTTATGTAATATTTAGTAAATAAATTATATTATGTAAATAATAAATTGTAAGTAAATAAGATTACATTAAGGCTTTCATTGAGCATGTAATGCTTGCAGGAAGGCAATGTGCTCAAACATGATAATAAACCTTAGTTAATACATGTCTAAAAGTTGGTGTACTTACTCGATGGCTTGGTCTCCGATGGCATCTTTCTAGACTTTCTGCAGCAGTTTAGGCACAGTGACAAACTCTTGGGCAGGCACTCAGCAGCACACAGGAGACTGGAGACACAACCCTCACGGATTTTAAAGCAGCAGATTTTACAGTCACACCCAGCCTCATTTTGCATTCACGTAAAAGTGTCACAGAGAATAGATTAACCAACAAGATTAACCATTTCCTGGCTCTTTAAAAGCTGCACAGATATTAAAAAATATCTAAAAGAGTCTACACATAAAAAAACATTTTCATAAATAAAAACAAGATTATTTTCTGCCAGAATGATGGGAAGAGAAAAGCATGGAGAATGAAAGAAACAGCCCATGATAAAAAAAAAGTAAGAAAATAATTAAAAACAATAAAAAATAAAATAACAACAAATTATTCTGGAGTGTGCAGGGCTTTATACTCTGTTCAGAATCCCCCAAATGCTGCAAATCTGATCAGACAGCACTTTACAGTGCAGAAGGATACTGACCCAAAGCATACTGCAAAAGCAATTCAAGAGTTTTTTTTTATGTAAAAAAAGAGATATTAATGACAAAGTCAGTCCCCTTGATCTCAGCCCACCTGACTCACAAAGGTAAAGATTTAGCAGAGCAGCATTTTCAGACAGTATTTGGGGATATCTTGTTAGCTGGCATCTTTACAGACATTGCCTGTAAAGTTTTTTTCATTTAAGTAATAACACGTGTAGTTACAGTATCTCACAAAAGTGAATACACCCTTCACATTTTTGTTAATATTTTGCTATATCTTTTCATGGGACAACACTGAAGATTTGGCACTTTGATACAATGTAAAGTAGTCAGTGTACAGCTTGTATAACAGTGTAAAATTGCTGTCACTCTAAATAACTCAACACACAGCCATTATTATTATTAAATTGTGCCCAATGACATTTAGAAATGCCCAATTGGACATTTCACTGGTGTCATGTGACTCAGTAGTGTTACAAGGTCTCAGGTGCAAATGGGGAACAGGTGTGTTGAATTTAGTGTTATTGCTCTCACGCTCTCTCAACTTCACTGGATGTTTAACATGGCACATCATAGCAAAGAATTCTCAGACGATCTGAAAAAAAGTTACTCTACATAAAGATGGCCTAGGCTATAAAAATATTGCCAACACCCTGAAACTGAGCTGCAGCACAGTGGCCAAGACCATACAGTTCCCCTCAGAAACAAACCTCGCCATGGTCGACCAAAGAAGTTGACTGCACATGCTCAGTGTTATATCCAGAGGTTGTCTTTTGAAAATAGATGTATGAGTGCTGCCAGGCGTGGAGGATCAGCCTGATGGCTGTTGTCCATGAAGAAAGCCTCTTCTAAAGATAATGCACAAGAACGCCTGCAAACAGTTTGCTGAAGACAAGCAGGCTAAGGGCATGGATTACTCGAACCACGTCCTGTGGTTTGATGAGACCAAGATAAACTTTTTTGGTTCAGTAATTGTTACTAATGCATATTGTACTTTAATCAACAAAAGTCTAGATACTGCATAAACATCTAATCAAGTGTTTGTGCTCACTGTGTGATGCTTCCAGGCATTTCCTCAGTTTAAATCACATTAGTAATCACAAACTGTAATCCACAAGTTACAGTCAGGTCTAATAATCACACCTCTTGTAGTGAAGTCATGCAGTGGGTTTGGTTTTTTTCTTTGTTAGCAGGATTACTCAAAAAATAGATGGATTTATTTATTTAATTTTTTTTTTTTGCAAGAGGTGAAGTTTGATTTAGCTTAAAAGTGATACAGATTTGGATCCATTTTTGGCAAGATTCTTTACTATTGTTAGAATTGGACATTTAATGTAATATCTTTATTAAAACAAACTGAAGCACAGTTAAAATTGGGGAACTCATTATAAAGTTCTCAAGAAAATATTAACAACACGTCCAGATTCAGATATTTGACTCTTGCACTTCAACCTACAGACCGTGGATAATGGACAGAATAACATAAAAAACTACAATTTGTGTCTTTCATCCCTCAGTTTAGTCTGCAGTTTAATATCAATTCTATGTTTATAGCACCATTTCACAATAAGAGGCATCACCAAGTACATTGTGAGGTACAGATCTTACAGCAGGGATGTCAAACTCATTTTACATTGTGGGCCAGCCCACTTTGATCTTAAGTGGGCACACCAGTGAAACTCTTCTTTATATTGTTAACTAAAGTAGTTATGCATTTAGTCACTGAGACATTTTAATATAAGAAAAATAAGAAAAATCGCGGGGGCAGCAGCCAAAGCAGAAAAGCCCAGACCTCGCTCTCCCTCGCAACCTCCTCCAGCTTGCGGGGGAAGACCGAGGTGTTTCCAGACCAGCCGAAAGCTTGTCCTTTGTCTGCCCCGGAGCCTACTCCTGGCGGGACATGCCCAGAACACCTCATGCAGGAGGCGCCCAGGCAACATCCTCGTCAGATGCCTGACCCACCTCAACTGGCTCTTTTCAATGTAGAGGAGTAGCGTCTCCTCTCTGAGTCCCTCCCGGATAGCTGAACTCACCCTATCTCTAAGGGAGAGGCCCGCCACCCTTCGGAGAAACCTCATTTCCAGCACTTGTGTCCGCAATCACGTTCTTTCGGTCAAAGCTTATAATCATAGTTTAGGTTGGAGTCGTAGATCAACCAGTAAATCAAGAGCTTTGCATTTACACTCAGCTCTCTCTTGACCACAACGGACCAGTGCATCACCAATCCATCTATGGTTCTCCCACTCCTCTTATTCATGAACAAGACCCCAAGATTCTTAAACTCCGTCACTTGGGTCAGTAACTCGTCCCTGACTGGCAGTGGGCACTCGGGCCTTTTCTGGCTGAGGACCATGGCCTCAGAGTTGAAGGTGCTGGTGCTGATTCTGATTTTTGCCGCTTAACAATCGGCTGCAAACCCCTCCAGTGCGAGCTGGAACCCACCACCTGATGATGCCCACAGAACCACATCATCCACCAAAAGCAGAGGTGAAATTTTGAGACCGCCCAAGTGGACGAACAGAATCAGTGACAAAGGGCAGCCTTGAAGGAATCCAGTCCCACCTGGAACGAGTCCAGTTTATTGCCAGCTGTGCAGACCAAGCGCTTCCAAGCCCCATCCATCTCCCATAGAACACCCTGACAGACATGGTCAAATCCCTTCTCCAAGTCCACAAAACACATGTAGACATGCAGACTTGATTTTACACAATTTTATTTCCTATTTGCTTTTTGCACTATGAAAAAAGACTAATTTGACTTTAGACATACTGTACAATCTGGACAAAAATAATTGTCATAAATTTGTACTCAAATTTATGTGACTATTACATATATTATTTTTCTTAGAATATTAAAGCAACATCTAGTTACATTTAACTTACATTTACATTGGTTAGTTTAAAGATGCTTTTCAGTTGGAGGTAACTTTAAATTTACAAAAAACTTTTGTTTCAGGTCACAAAAACATTATAGTCCCCTACAGATGAAGCAGATGGCTCATGTTATCGTGAACCCAATATTTCATATCTTTCTTAGCTTTACCAACTCTTGAGGGCAACATCAGGCTCCTTAGCTGCTAAATTCTCCAGTGTTCACCAGTTACTGGTGTTGAGCAGGCAAACCCAATATGACGTTATCACAGCAGTGAAAGTATGACAATTCATTAAAGTTGAAGCTAGACAGACAAAGACAGAGTAAACAAGAAAAAAAAGTCCTGTTTCAGGAAATACATTGATCCATGAACTAAAAAGTGTAAAATCT
The DNA here is from genome assembly GCA_015106655.1 of Coptodon bakossiorum. Lineage (NCBI taxonomy): Eukaryota > Metazoa > Chordata > Actinopteri > Cichliformes > Cichlidae > Coptodon > Coptodon bakossiorum. The sequence continues at coordinate 8,612 of VUQO01044737.1, forward strand.
GGTATGCTTTAGAGTTTTAGTGATATGCAATTTGCTCATTAAGCCTGGTTTCAAAAGCTATAGACGCTGATAGCCACAATGTTCAGCATGAGGCTGGTGGCATAACAGTGGCACTTTTCCCTCTGAAATGACTAACAACTACTTTCTGCATTAATTAGGGTAGACAAACCCTTACTTCCAATCGGTGCCCACACCCTGCATTTCACAGAAAAAAATGACGAAACCTGTTAGAGGTCTACTGTTGTTTTACTTCCAAGAACTGAGACCTTTCAAACGTGAGACAGGTAACTTTGAGTCTTTGTTCCTCAAAATTTGTGTCCTGTGGTTGTCCAGTAAACTAAAGCTTTACTTATTAAATACTATCTGTGGTTCTCCATCTGGTTGATTAATGTTAATCCCCTCTTTCTACAGAGCAACTGGGTTGTAACCGCTGTAAACAATCACGTGGAATCTAAGCTAATAGAAAATTGAAAGAAATTAAAACCTTGAACACCCTGGCACTGCTTGTGTCATGTCTTAGCATGCAGTTCAGCTTCTTAGTTGGTGAATGTAGTCATGCATGAATAGGATGTGATTAGCATGAATCATCTAAAGCTGACTAAGCAATAATATTGCCTAATGTTGTATCAGACTATCCCATATTTCTTTTGGTTCATGTTTTTGTCTGTCATGAGTCAGCATAAACAAAATGTGTTGAAACTGCATATGGGTTGACATTTAGGGTGGGTTCACTTTCTGCTGCCCAAAAAGTCCAATGCTGAAACCGCTCAGTGATTAATCACCTTTTATCTTGCTTACCTTTTAAAAGTTACCTGTTTCACTGTAGAAAGTTCATCTTTGTCTCTGTTACTGAATTGTATGTAAGGTTTGTCAGCCTTAAACAACGTGGCATGCTTGTGGAAACCAATCACAGCATTTCACTTGTTGCACATTTTGTCATGTTACAGCCTTATTCTGAATTAATGTATTACATTTATCTTTCACCACAAGAATTTTACACACAACACCTTTTACATGAAAAAGGTTTGCTTGAAAGTCTTGCATTTGTTAAAAGTTAAAAACAAAAATGCACTGATAAAGCACCCTTGGCATCAATAACAGCCTTTTTTTGTGAAGAGCTTCTGACATAGAGGTCTGATTGGTAAAGTGCTACAGAAATGGTTGTCCTTCTCAATGATTCTCTCTCCACAGAGTAAAAAAAGAGTAACCATTAGATTCTTGGTTACCTCGCTGACTAGGCTTTTCACTAAGACCTCAGTTGTTGATATTGGCCAGGCACACAGCTCTATGGAGAGTCATGCTAGTTCCAGACTTCTTCCATTTACATATGCCTGTGGTATCCTTATATAACCAATCTTTAAAAATGATGGATAAAAAATCTGTTCGGTGGCATCACTGTCAATTTTAAAGAAATATAATCTACTTAGTTTTAAGAGTTTTAATCATCTGTATTTTCTTAAATTAGTTTTTAAATGTATAAATAGGATGGCCCCAGAGTGTCTCAATAGATACATCCAGAGACAAGATAGTATTCGTATTACTAGGAGTAAGGTGAACGGCAACTGCAAGATATTATATCGCAGATCTACATTCGGTCAGTCACCTTTTTCTAAAAAGGCCTACCATCTGTGGAACACACTTTCAACCGATATCAAATTGATTACAGACATCAGATCTTTTACATTGAAAGTTAAAGTGTGGTTAAAGGGAAATCAAAGATGTAGTCATTTTAACTAATGATTTTAATTTTATTTTAAACTGTAATTGTATTTATGATGTAATTTGGTTTTATAAAAATGTATGTTTTATTGTAAAATGTATTTATTTAGATTGTAAGCCCAACAAAGGACAATTGTTGAAAATTAGCAGTAGCTATAAACCTATGTGCGGTACATCAGTTTCATGTCTTGCACTTGAACTATGTTAAACTGCACTGTCCCTTTTAAATAAATAAATTAAAAAAAATAAATTAAATATGATGGAGGCCACTGTGGTCATTGGGACTGTCAGTCCTGTAGTAATTTGGATTTCATGGCTTGGTTTGCGCTCTGATATGCAGTGTCAGGTATGGGATCTTTTATAGACAAGTTCCAAATCCTGTCCAGTCAACTGCATTTCCCACAGGTCAACTACTGAAGCTGAAGAGACGTCAGACAGATGATCAGTGGAAACAGGGTGCACCTGAGCTCAATGCTGCCAACTGTGTCATGGCAAAGGCTGTGAAAACTCATGTTATACTATTTATTTATTTAAATTATATTTGCAAAAATTTCAAGCAAACTTTTTATGACTTTGTAATTATGGAGTATTGTGAATTTAACTCATTTTGAAATGAGGCTGTAACATGATGCAATAGGAACAAGTAAAGCATTGTGACTATCAGATGCACTGTACAAATAATCCCTGAGATCCAAAAACTTTCCAGAGTCCTCTGAAGGCTGAGGGTGAATAGAGGGGCTACACAAAAACCCAATATATGTCCCCTTAACCCCTAGCGTAGCATGTTTCAAACACACACATTTTCTGTGGGTTTTTGAGACTTCTACATCATCAGTGTGATTTTTGTCATGTATGGAAATTAAAATTAACTTAAAAAAAAATGTCAGATGGCTCAGTCTGCATTTTCACAAAAAGTGTAATTTTCCTCCAATTATTTCATATTTTAGGCTTTAAGGAGATATATGGATTATTTAGTTATTCCAGTACTACACCTATGACTGCATGGCCACTAACAACTCCAACATCATTGTGAAGTTTGCGGACGACACTACAGTGGGGGGGTCTTATCACCAATCGTGATGAGACGGCTTACAGGGAGGTCAGCGCCCTGACCCACTGGTGTCAAGACAACCATCTCACCCTCAACGTTGCAAAGACAAAGGAGTTGATAGTGGACATCCGGAGGCGCAGAGAAGTACTCACCCCCATCACCATCAATGGCGCTGCTGTGGAGAGAGTGAGCAGCTTCTGCTTCCTTGGTGTACATCTGGCTGAGGATCTTACGTGGTCAGTACACATAAACAAAACAGTGAAGAAGGCGCAGCAGCGCCTTTTCTTTCTCAGGAGACTGAAAAGATTCGGCATGAGCCCCCGCATCCTCAGGATCTTCTATCGCTGTGCCATTGAGAGCATCCTCACTGGATGCATCACCACCTGGTATGGCAACAGCACCACTTACAACCGCAAAGCTCTCCAGAGAGTAGTGCGGTGCTCTGAACGGATAATTGGAGGTGAGCTTCCCTCCCTCCAAGACATCTACAGGAAGCGGTGCCTGAGGAA
>VUQO01044740.1:0-12680 GCA_015106655.1 Coptodon bakossiorum
TGAATGGCCCCCAAGGTCTCCCGATCTGACCCCCTTAGACTTTTATCTTTGGGGTCATCTGAAGGCAATTGTCTATGGTGTGAAGATACGAGATGTGCAGCACCTGAAACTACGGATACTGGATGCCTGTGCTGGCATTTCTCCTGCAGTGTTGCTATCAGTGTGTGAAGAGTGGGAGAAGAGTTTTGCATTGACAATCCAACACAATGGGCAGCACATTGAACACATTTTATAAGTGGTCAGAAACTTGTAAATAACTCATGAAAGAATAAAGTTATGTTGAAACCAAGCACACCATTGTTTTTCTTGTGACATTACCAATAAGTTTGATGTGTCACATGGCCCTCTTCCTATTGAAAAAACAAAAGTTGTATCCAAGATGGCCGACTTCTAAATGGCCACCATGGTCACCACCCATCTTGAGGAGTTTGTCCCCTCACATATACTAATGTGCCACAAACAGGACTTTAATATCACCAACCATTCCCATGTTATTACGGTGTATCCATATAAATGGCCCACCCTGTACACTCGGAATAAAGTGTCATCAGTTTTGGGAATCAAATTCTTTTGATGGTACAAATTCACAAATAGTCTTTAATGCTCTTCAATAAGATGGTTTAAATACAGTTATCCCTTCTGTAATATACTGAGAAAACCTAATGTTTATTATATGGAACAAAAAGAAGAGCAAGTGTCTTTCACCGTCTGGGACAACATTACCAAACAGAGTAATGAGGCCTTGTGTTTGACTGGTATGAAGGCCAATGCCAGAACAAAACAAGTTTATGTTTCTTGGACAAGTCTTCTTATCCATGAAGCCATAATTGAATGCATAAACACACTGCAGTATGTTTTCAGTGGAAGGTTTTCAGTTTTGACTGAATATTCAGTCAATAACTTTACTTCATACTGTGCTACACCCTGATATCATGCATGAAGAACTTTCCCTTGGTTTCTCCACAGGACAGCTGCGGGGCTCCTCATTGGTTAATTTTGTGAGCAACTTCAATTGTGGATCATTTTCACTAAACACCTTTTGAGACTTTGTCAATAAAACACATTCTACAGTTGTAGTTTGCAGAGAATGATTCAACATTATCAAGAACTGAGTTCAAACCTAAATTATTTTCAGTTAGCAATCGTGCAATAGGTATTGGTAAATACCACTGTTTTCTCATATGTTAACATTGTCAACAAAGGGAGTGAGTATTTTGTCAACGCCATATTGTTTTTGCATCTTGGGAATGAAACAAGGAAAAGAGATGAAATGAGCTTCCTCATCAATCAGGAACTCAGATTTGGTGGTAAATTGCACAGTGTAAAATACAGACATCCTTGTTTTGACCCTAGGTGATCTGATGTTTCAAAGTCATTATAATAAAGTTGAATCATCAGTGCACTTATGGATTTTGAGTATGATGACTAATTTCGCTAATATCTGCCATCACAAATATCCTTACACTTTGATTTATATGGTTGCAAGGTTAAAACAGCATGAAAAACATTCCTGGAACATTATTGGAACTTGCTTATATAAACCAGATGATTTGTTTCTCTTTGAATCACATCTAACTTCTAAATGAATGTCAGCTGGTTCAGCATCACTCCATTTTTCACTTTGCCTGTTCTTCAGACATAAAAGATGTTGAAGCTGCATCTTCATTCATGTCGTGTTCATGCTCCTAGGATACATGCTCAGTAACATCTGACTGATGTGGGTTTTGAACATCACTACTTTTGCCTTGTTACCAGTATTATGAGAACTATTTAAATGCTTTCTACAACCTGCCAAAAGTTAAGGAAACATTTATTTTGGGCACAAATGACAATAAGTTTTTTTTGCCTGGGTTTAACCCATGAAAAAAATCAGGATGCTGGATGCACTTGGTGTATTCTGAGCTACAAGGAGCTACAAGTCTGTCCATTTTTCAACTATTTGTCTTTCAGCTCAGTTTTAAGAATGCAGTTCTTTACCATTTGGCTCCCTACTGTTCTGTAAACAGAAATGCAGAGAGCAAGGATTCTTTGGCCATAAATAACTCATACAGTGTTTAACTGCACAAAGTGCACTCTTCAGTTATCTTAGTTAAAGGTCAGTAATACTCCATATTAACTTAGCTGCTGTTCATGAACTTTTCTCTCAGTTCTTTCACTCTTGGACTTTCTTTAGTGGTGTCGGCATCAATGCTATAAACTGTTGTCTATAGAAATGTGTTCATGTTTGTGGGAGCATCATCATGCTGAAAACAAAGTGAAGTTTAAACAGTTCATAGTATGTGTTGATGGCTGGATGGGTCGACTGTTTGTGTGGAGGAATGGGCCAAATTTACAGTTGGAAGTGTCTGGAAGCTGTTATCACCACCAAAGACTTTTGTACGAAGTAAGTGTGTTTAATACTTTTTCCCTGTGTCATTTATCATTTTTTCAACAAGGAGAGATCATTAGAAGGAATTCAACGTGATTTGTTGAAGTACAGAATTCAGCTTTACAGAAAACAGACATTTTATTGGGCTTTGGGGTCTTTTTATCGATGACTCTAATTACCCTAATATCACTGGAAAAACAGTGATATTATTGTGATATTTTGTGCAATAAAAATAAATGTCTGTGAATAAATCGGACCCCACACAACGTTCTGATGGCTTCATGATTTTTTAATTTGTGAAGCACACAGAAGTGCTGGAGCACCCTTTCGGGTGAGGTCAGCCAAGGGACTGGTCAGGTCTGCAAACCCAGGCACAAACTGGCTGTAGTAACCCGCCAGCCCCAGGAACTGTCTCATCTCCTTTTTTGAGTTGGGGCATGGGCAGGATGTGATCGCTGATGCTTTTTCCACCTGTGGACACACCCGCCTGTCCCCCAAGTGGTACCCCAGATACTGTACCTCCCTCCATCCAACCGCACACTTCGTTGGGTTTGGCATGAGCCCTGCCTGCCTCAAGGACTCCAGGACTGCAGCCACCCACTGCACATGCTCGACTCAGGTGTCACTATGGATGATAACATCATCCAGGTAGGTGGCAGTATATGCAGCATGAGGCTGAAGCACCCAGTCCATGAGAACATGGCCGGACGTACCAAGCTGTGACGAACTGGTCAGTCAGAAACTCTTTCGGGATGCCGACTCGGTAGATGACCTGAAACAGCGCCTGTGCTACACTCTTTGTAGAAATGGTGTGCAGCGGCACTGCTTCCGGGTAACGCGTTGCATACTCCACCAGAACTAATACAAAGCGATAGCCACATGCACTCTGGTGAAATGGCCCGATGAGGTCCATGCCAATGTGCTCAAATGGGACCTCCATCAATGGTAGAGGGTGCAAAGAGGCTTTTGGAATGGCCGGCTGGTTAACCAGCTGACATTCTGGGCAGGACGTGCACCATTGGCGCACATCCACTCGGATGCCCGGCCAATAAAATTGGGCCATTTTTCGCTTTATCACATCCCAGATGTCCTGCCATGGGGTTGTAATGAGCCGCCTAGAAAATCATTTGCTGGCAGCTTTTAGGCACCAACAACTGGGTGTGTGTCTCCTCTGTGCGAGCATCACGACTCACTCAATAAAGCCTATCTTTCAATAATATGAAGCACGGGTAGGTCCACACAGCTTCAGGGTGCACCACGTGACCATCAGTTTGTATCACTTGGTCCAAGGCTGAGCGTAGGGTGTCATCACGAGACTGCTCCAGTGGGAAATCTACCTTGGGGGGAATTTTCAGAGCCCGCGGGACCTCACTCGAAGGACCCGCCATCTCCCCCCTCCTGGTATCAGTGCTGAGTGCCATGCAGACACTACACCCTAGTCATGATTGCATTCCCACATACTGCCCCAACAGGTTATTAAACCCCGGCCAGTTCGTACCCAGAATCAGGGGATGCGACAGGGGCGGGCTAACTGCAGCCTTTATTCTCTGTGTTTTGCCCTTGTATTTTACGGGATACTACGGGATACTTGTGAATATCACCATGAACACACTGCACCCACCCTGTTTCCAGCAATCCCCTGGGACGAACCTGGCTTTGGTGCACAAGGGTCTGCGTACAGACCGTGTCCACCGAAGCATGGCGTATACCCCCTTGACACTTTACTGGAATACTGTACGTCCCTTCTGGACCAGGGAAGGGTGCCAGAGCCAGACAGTCCCACCTCAGGTGTCCCTGCCGCCCACACTTCCAGGACTCCTGCCCCGGTGTCTGTGCTGCTCTCTGTGGGTCAGGTGCAGTGCTCGCCGCTTCCGGACCCTGGGGAGGCAGAGCGGAGAGAAAGGGGTACGTTGGATGAAACGGTCCCCACTCCACCAGGACGGGCAGGTGGATTTTCCGCCTTGGCACTGGCACCAGGTCTGTCTGCTCGCCGGCTAGATAACTGTCCCCAGCCCCTCTGCTGCGGCTGCCATATACTCCTCTGCTAGCGTGTCTGCATGCAGCCCCTTCACAAACTGCTCCAACAGGATCTTGGCCAGCATGCGGGCTTCTCCCTCCAAGGCTCGGGCTGCAGCCGTCTCACCACTGTGTCATGCAGCTTCCGTGCCTACCCGAACAGATGATCCTCCCCCATCATCCAGCAGGCCCTGAACCGCTGTCGATGATCTTCTGGGGAGAGGCCCAGTTGGTCAAGCACGGCCCGGCCGATGTCTGTGAAGTTCCCCTGTGATTCTGGCAGCAGACTCAGACCCCCCCGTCTGGGCTTCCCACGACAACAAGGGCAGCAGCCGCGGCGCCCACTCCACTGGAGGCCACTGGCATGTTGCCGTGGGCTCCTGCTGTGCATCCGCTTGCTCCTGGTTCATATTTGCCATTTCCGCCAGCATCAGGGCCAATATCTGGAGTGGCTGTGTAGGCAGTGTGGTCTGAGGGTCAGACATAAATGGGTTTTTCCACCACTGTGAATAAATCGGACCCCACACAGCGTTCTGATGGCTGTTTATGATTTTTTTATTTGTGAAACACACAGAAGCGCTCAGCTTCGGCACCAGTGTCCCGGCACAGTCAGCTTTTCAGCTGTCCCCGCAATCTAGAAGCAGTATGTAAGGACGCGCAACACAAGTCAGATTTGTATTATATACCATTTAAAGCTACATAATGTAAAGATAAGGCCTTCAACCATCACCGGGGGGGGGGGTATGGCAAGCCTAAGCAAGAGAGGGGTGTGATGTCATGAATAAACCATAGCCAGTCAGCTCTCTCTTTAGGATCTTTACTCCTTGTTGTTGGACTGAAGACAGACTGACCACTTGTGAATTACTCTCCGATCTTAGGGCGTCATTTGCCCCCTACCCTCATACTGCTGTGCAGGATCTGGCTGGAGCAGGGATAGGTGCTGAAGAGAAAACCTTCCTTGTTCAGGAAAGTGAAGGCTTGCTCAGCCTTGTTCTTCTGTTTAAAAGGGATTTTTACAGAGGGTAGTCTCAGTGATGCAAAAACCCAGACAAAAGGCAGATTTACAAACAAAAAATACAGCAAAATGAGGAAGAATGATGAATGATGCCTGCACCTAGAGAGTCAGTGATATTTTGATGTTTTTCCATGCTGTCCCTTTCTACATTTAAGAGGAGAAGTTTACGTGGCAGTATATCGGTTCTGCAGTCATATGACATACAGAATGGAAGAGCTGAGGTGCAATCTCTACTAAATCTCTTTTCCAGGCTACGATATTCCTCTGGCACATTAATGAGGTCAGGGGGCTCAGAGTTCAGTGGACAGATGGCTCCATCTCCTAGAAGGGCAGACTACAGGCATTTATTATTTAATATTCATCTATTCAGTTATCAAATATTACACAGACCGTACAACAAGAGAATCATATAAGATCCATGCCTATTTCACAAATAATGACTGAACAAGCTCAGGCTGAGGCAGTGCTTATATTTAAGTACCTGATGACATTACAGTTCGGCACTGCTCTAGTGTCTTATCACTGCCATCCCTGTTTGGTTTTTTCTATGATTAATATTTATAATGGAAAGTGTCCATGAGTAACTACTAGATTTCTTCAAGAAAAGGACGCCAGTCAGAGAGCACAAGCGCTATACTAAAACTTTCAAGGATGAGTCTGTAAATGGAAGGGACAAGAACACAGAAGTGCAAGACATAACAAGGGAACTTCAGTATGCAAACCCCAAGTAAAATGAAGCCTGTGTTATCCATCAAGTATAATCCTCACCACCCTCTTCACCACTTACTGGACAGGCAGCAGGGCAGCTTCTAAAAGACTGATTCAGTGCTGCAATAAGCACGCACATAGGAAATCTTTCATTCACCCTGTTATAATACAATACATCTGTCTGGCAAAGAATCATCTGTCAGATAACAATATTATTGTCTGTATTAGTATTCATCATTTCAACTTCTTGAATAAAATATTTTTCCACGTATCATGTAAATAAAGTGGTTCACATTTCATTTCAGAGCTAGATGTTATTTATTTGCATTATTTAAGTTTTTTTGTCTTCTCAAACAGATGCCAAAACTTTTGTGATGTTGCATTGTTTAAACAACAGAAGAAGTTGTTTTGTGCTTTTGTATAGCAAAAGATTAAGATCAGGATTAAAACAGTGTTACAGAAAAATGTTTTTCCAAGTAAAGATAGAGGATATATTTTTATCAGCTACTAAATGAACATTTTTTAATGTATTCATATGTACATATCTATTAATATGTTTAATAGATGCTCTTCCAAAGGACACAGTTCTGGGTCATTTTGACCCAGCTTTTTCGGTTTCTTGTATTTTGGTGTTTTTCTAGATTATGTTCATTATATTTATGTTCTGATTCTTTAGCTATCCTGTGTTGATTATTATAATTATTCTGGTTTAGGTTTTGTTCTCTTGCCCTCATGTTTAGTTTAGGTTTAGTTCCGTGCTTAGTCTTCTCTGCCCGTGTGACCCCATGTGTAAAGTCCATGTTTCTCAGTCTGCATCTTTGTGAATTGTTTCTGGTTTCCTGTTTTACTTTGAAAGTTCATGTCTCATGTCAGTGTGTTCAGTTTTACTTCTCCCTTGTCTCGTTGGCCTAATTTCTCCCAGCTGTGTCTCCCTCCTGTTTCTCATTCCCTGATTACTTCCATGTGTATATAAGCCCTGTGTTTTCCTGCGCTCTCTGTCATGTCGAACCCTCAACATGCTGTGTGTTTGTTGCGTCTGGTCTTCCAGCAGCTCTGTTCTGAGTCTTGTTTTGTTTTTGCTTTGCTTTTGTGAGTTTTATTTTATGAGGGGGTTTTTCCAGCAATAAAGCTGCGTTTTCAGTTTAAGTCCTGTCTCCGAGAGTCCTGCATTTTGGGTCCTTTTTCCTGCCTGCCTGCCACACAGCCAACCATGACACTTTTACAGTATATGCAGTATATGCATTGTCCACTTTTGTCAGTTGATGGTCATAACTTATATTGTCTGTAATCATATTGCAGATAATATGATGCATTTTTCTTGCTATCTTGCATTATGTAGCAAATTACTCTCATGGTTTATTAATCTGCTACTTGTTTGAAGAGGAGATTGTTGAAAGAAATCAATTAAATTTGATACATTTATGTTTGTCATACGTTGTGATACCTGAGGAGAAAAAACAAATGGCTATTCTGTTTCCTCTGCCTGCTTCTACCCAGTGCTATCAAAAGTGTTCAATGTTAGGTCTGCGCTTCGCAGGCCCTGCTGGTTTAGAGACTTATTCCCGTGAACAAAGCAAAACAGAGCTCGATCCATTTTAACTTGCAAGGGGAGCAGATCGGACCAGGGTCTTAGAGCTGCAAGCTTCTCACCTGATCCCAGACAACTCCAAACTCCGGCCCCCTCTCGCAGCTCTTTTATTAACTCAGTGGTCACACAAAATCTCGTTAATCATGCGACAGATAAAACACATGTGAACATGTGTCATGTGTGTCTGCAACAGTGAACATGTGATGTGATCAGTGATATGTGTATGTGTGTCTGTGTAGAAAACAGAGGTGAGCATTCATGCTAAAGATCTAATCATCTTGCACAATGACAATCATACTGATCCACACTCTCTAACATTCATAGTTCTTTTTGCTCTGTTGTTGAACCAACTTTTTCTGAAGTCCACCATGGAAGAGATACAGCCCATCTCCTATTTATTCCCCTCTGCCTCTCAAGGACAGAGCAGTCAGTAACTGATACTATGCAGCAACCTGATCTATATTCTGGACAGGGAGTGTACTATATAAAGAAAGTGATGGTTCTAAGTCTACCTGGCCCACTTTTCTCCAAAACGTCCTATAGCCTTCTTCTACGAGTAAGCGTCTGATAAGCCTGGCTGTTGGGAAAGATGAGGAAGTCTGTGCACAAACAATGCCATCACCTCCAAATATACACTCAGAGATTCAAAGGGTGTTTTCACTCCTCTTGTCCTCCTCCTTTATCTAGAAAACTTGTTTCATATATGTAAAACTATATTTAACATTCTGAGAATGTGTCTGATGAGATTGCCTTTGTTTGATTTCTGTTAAATGACTGAACTCTACATTGTGTCGAGTGACAGTATGTTCCTTCACTTACATTCGGTAGCATGGTGTCAAATAAAACTTTTATCCCCTTATACACATTAATATAGATCAGTATTAATACAGAGCCAGTACTGCAGATAATACATTTGCAGCAAGGCAATTTTATTTGTACACAAAATTTATTGTGAAATTATGTTGTGAGCACCTAAACATGTCTTGTATGTGTGTACAGTAGAGTAGCTTTTAAGCATTTTTTCTTTACCGTCAAACATCAAATCAGTGTAAAGTTTTTTGTTTTGGATTAATAAATATTAACATATTTTTTGCATTTCTGAAATTGTTATGCATTTAAAAAAAATTAATCAAAGTCAAAAGCATACATACACTAAGCTTAGTGTTCTTTTAAACAACAAGAATCTCCAGATGATTCCAGTCTGAGCTTAAGAAGCTTCTGATAGGTTAATTGAATCAATTTGGGTTAACTGGTGGCATACCTGTGTATGCATATAAAGGCACACCCCATACACATCATGGGATCAACCAAGACATCAGGAAAAGACTTGGACAAGTGTGGCTCATCCTTGGGTGCAATTTCAATATGCCTGGAGGTCCCATGTTCATCCGTTCAAACAATAATACGCAATTATAAAAAACATGGGTATGTACAACCATCATACCGGTGGGGGAGGAGCCAGATTCTGAGTGACTCAACCCCAGGACAACAGCAAAAGACCTTGTGAAGATGCTGGCTGAAACTGGTAAGACAGTGCCTATGCACAGTAAAACGAGTCCTGTACCTCCATGAGCTCAAAGGTTACTCTTGGAGGAGAAAGCTATTACTTTAAAACCATCATAAAAAAAGCCAGAGTACAGTTTGCAAAATCTTAATTTCTGCAAAATCTTAATTTCTGCAGAAATATCCTGTGGTCTGAAAAAACAAAAATTGAACTCTTCGGCCATAATGATAAACAGTATATTTGGTGGAAGAAGGGGGAAGCTTTGAAGCCTCAGAACACCATCCCAGCTGTGAAGTATGCGGGTGGCAGCATCATGTTGTGGGGCTGTTTTGCTGCAGAAAGGACTGGCACTTCACAAAAATCATGTGAAAAGAAAATTGTGTGAACATATTGAAGCAACATCTAAAGGTTTAGGTTCAAATGGGTCTTCCAAATGGACAATGACCCCAAGCATACCTCCACATTAGTTACAAAGTGGCTTAAGGCAACAAAGTCAAGGTATTGGAGTGGCCATCACAAAGCCCTGATCTCAATCTCATAGAAAATTATTGGCAACACTGAAAAGATGAGCGCAAGCAAGAAAGCCTACAAACCTGACCCAGTTATACCAGTTCTGTCAAGAGGACAGAGGAGGAGCCCTCTGCTACACCACCTTCGGCTCTAGCAGTGCCTAATTCCCTTGCTTTCCCTTCCAGGAGGAAGCGCAGTTTGCATTGCCGAGCTGAGCTGTCTCAGCTTCCTACGTCTGCTGGGAGCTCAGCCAAGCCACTGTTCCAGCCTCTGTAGGCTGGGGGCTGAGACGAGTCTGTCTAGCTTCCTTTGGACTCCATGCTGCATGCTGCAGACTCCATGCTGCAGCCATCGGCTTCTGGGACCAAACCAGTGGGTCCCTCTCTGCCTGAACCTGAGAGACACCCATCACCTGAGCCTTCTGCGAGCCCTGCACAACCCCTGCTAGTTTCGTTTTAGCCAGAGGTCGTCGCGCCATCTGGACCTGCTCAGCTCGAGTCAGAAGTCTGCTGCCCACCGAGTGGACTTGCTCAGCCCGAGACAGAGGTCTGTGCGCCTGCCACGCCACATCCTGCATGGCCTTCACCTGCTGCACCACGTCCGGCACGTCCTGTGCCTGCCATGCCATGCCATTACCGGTCACCTGCCTTGCCATACTGTCGCCAGCCATCTACCAAGCCACACCAACATGGTTTGGTAGATGGTAGATTCTTTAACAAGAGCTTTTGCATAGCAGCCCATAAAGACATGCCTAGATCATTAACCATTTTTATGAATTACTTTTTTTAGTATTTATTACGTGATCCATTATGGCCAAGCATACCAAGAAAAACATGAGAGAAAAGGTTGAAACTTCTATCCAACCTAAACAGATTTTTTTTGTAAAGGTTTATTAGAAATTACACAGAGTAAGCAATGTTATTGAACCTGCTCTAAAAAAAAAATAATAATAATCTGTCTAGATTTACACGACCTCATATCATCCTGTGACATCTATTTAAAACATTTAGGGCTCTGACTGAATTCACACCTGATTTCAAAGCACTTCATTTCAACATGACGTGTTTTCTGTTAGCTCCTCAGCAGGTCTCCCAAGCTGACTGTGCCTATACTAATATGCTTTTAGAAATTTAGTAAGAGAATGGCCTTTAATTTCTGCCCTGTGTATCCTTGAATCTTAACAGAATTATACTGCCTGTTCATCCAAACTGCTCAAAGTGATTGCCCCTAATGAGGAACGGTTGAGAAGCAATCTAACCAAGGACTGATGATCACATTGTTCCCCTGCAACATCCAATTTGGACTGGATTCATCTTAATGCAGGAGCCCTTGTAGCTTTGGATTTGTTGTCTAACTGCAATATAGCAGCGGCTTGTAGCAAAGTCCGAAACAACACTTATTGATTGAACTTAAGTCAGGTACATGTTTGCAAGAAGAAATGCTGCTTGTTTCTTGTTTTCTAGTACTTTTCTACGTTATTAAGCCTTTCACAGAAGAATGCAGGACAGAGCAATTCCAAGAGAAAAGATGTTATCTGTGACTGTCTCCAGAGGGACTGACTGACTAATCTGTCCAGCCGTGTGTTGATAGCCTGACCTCAGGTGGGCCACAATGGGCCGAGGTTGTTGTGGTGAGGGAAGTCTGAAGTGAGTGCTCTGTTCGGTACGAAAACAATGACAGAGAAATGAGAATCTTTTATCTTGTGAAGGTGAAGCAGTGTTGACAGGAACCAGAACCTGACCCTGACAATGATTAATACCTTAACTGAACAAAGGTTAAAGGAAGCATTTGTGTGTGTTAATATGTGCAAATGTATGATTGCTGCGAGTTGTCTGACTTTTGAAATAAGATTTTTTGTTTCACTTTGTATTCATGAAGTTTGCATGAATTGCATTTTTCCTTTCTATGTTCAGCTGAGGCTAGTCTTCATGTTACCTTTATATTTTCTGTTTCATAGAAAAAGCTAATTTGTTTAACTAAAGAACTCTGCTGAGAAAATATACATATGTATCAGGGCTGTCAATGTTAAAGCAAAAATGCATACAATTATAATAATGTGTTACTATTTTTCAATGCAAATTATCTGAAAAGTCTGACCTTGACTCCTGGCTGTAATCACAGTTGGCTGGATAATTACGTGTGTGTGTGTGTGTGTGTGTGTGTGTGTGTGTGTGTGTGTGTGTGTGTGTGTGTGTGTGGGATATGTCAAACACAGGAAACATGACTAAGGCCATCACTCGGTATGCTGAATGGCAAATTTCACTCTAAAAAGCCACTAGTTGGTTTTATACAACATGTTGAACACGACTTTGCATAAAACAAGAGTTGCTGTACATATTTATTTGGTCCCTCAAACCAGGTAACATCTGCAGGTGAAGCACCTTTTTGCTGATATTACCAGAGATGCTAGCATTGAGACAGTATCAACAAGCCATGCTGATCACATGACTCTGACAGAGTAGAGCAGCTCTAAGGTTTTTCAACAAAATGAAAACAGCAAAGCTCACAGATGCCATCGCAAAATTGATTAAGATAAGATAAGATAACCTTTATTAGTCCCACGTGTGGGAAATTTGTTTTGTTACAGCAGTGGACAGTGCAAAGTTGCATAGAAAATTAGAGAAAAAACACTGGAATAATATATCCATGAGATACTGTACACAATAGAATAGAATAAAATAAAATAAAAATAAAATACTATATACAATCGAATAAAATAGAATACAAATGCTATATACAACTGAGTAAAATACAACGATGCCAGAAAAGAATATTGCACTTAGTGTTATTGCTATTGCACGTGTGGATGTGTGTGTTTGATCAGTTAAAGTCTTTATTGTAGAGTCTGACAGCAGTGGGGAGGAAAGACCTGCGAAATCTCTCCGTCCCACACCGTGGGTGCCGCAGTCTCCCACTGAAGGAGCTGCTCAGTGCTGTCAGAGTCCTCTGCATGGGGTGGAGATGTTGTCCA
>VUQO01044742.1:0-10359 GCA_015106655.1 Coptodon bakossiorum
TTGAAGGAAAAAGAACCAAACGGGACAGGCAAAAAAAAACCAACAAAAAAAAAAAAACATGGGATAGAAGCAGATAAGAGCAGCATAGACACAGAATCAGAGCTAAATTGTATTAAATCTCTTGTTTGTGGATCAGCACGGCCCTAGTGGACCTAGGAATTCACTCAAGTGCCGCTCTGAAACATAGAGCTTGTCAGCACAGGTGCACATGTTACCGCACTAAATTACAACAGATAAGACTTTCTTGTAAACACTAACTTTACACAATAACAACAATCAGCTTATTCATAGAAATACAGCATGTGAAGCAATGCTATCACACAAACCAGCATTATGGAGGATCTCAAGTACCAAAATGATTTTTTAAATTATATCTTTATTTGGAATGGACATAGCAATATGTCTGTGAAGGTTCTCAGTCATCCAGGTCATCGTAGTCTAAGGAGCTTGGAAAGAAAAGCGTCTGGACTTCTTTAAGTTGCTTGAAGACGTTTCACCTCTCATCCGAGAAGCTTCTTCAGTTCTAAGTCGGCCATTTGAACTTAGAACTGAAGAAGCTTCTCGGATGAGAGGTGAAACGTCTTCAAGCAACTTAAAGAAGTCCAGACGCTTTTCTTTCCAAGCTCCTTAGACGACATAGCAATATATGAATAACATGAGAACAGAGTCCCTCCAGGTTTTTAGAGTTAAGTCCAGGAGAGCAAATGATAAACACAGTGATTGACAGGTGCATATTATCCTCTAATGGATTTCAAAATTAATTAATTAAATGTGTCATTAATGAATTAAAATAGGAAATAATGAATTAAATATATGTAATTAATTCAATGTTCAACTCATTTCATTTAAAACATTTAATAAATTATTTATTTCCAATATTAATTAGTTAATGAAACAATTAATTACTTAATGATGTATTTAATTAAATTATTTTGGCACTCAACACCCTCCGTACTATAGGTGAACACTGATTGACTGCTGGATCATTTCTATTGGACCCTGTGGGGATCATGCTCCTCCCATGCAGGTAAGGCATGGGCTGACAGGAGAGCTTTTTAACAGATTCTTTGAAGGGCTAGTTCAGTCCTCAGGTTGTATTATTGACACTCCTAGTTTAGGGTAATGGATCTTTTTTTCCCCAGAGCATTTAAACACACGTCTTCATTCAAGGCGTCACTTTCTACAGATAACACTGAACACATTGTAAATGAAGTTAACCGAGTATGTAAGCATTACTTGCAAACTTCTGCAGGCCCACTGAGCAGTGTCTGTATGAAATTTGTGCGCTGAAGCTGTTCTGTGTCTGTTCTTATAGTCTGACCTCAGAGACAAGTTGGGTTTGCTGAATGAGAAAATGGAGAAGACTGAAACTGTTGTGTCTCAAATAAATACCATGCAGAGCAAGCTGAAGGTAATTTCCATAGATTACTTGTCATATAATTTAATCAGAGACAAATGTGTAAATGTGCTGATAAAACCTCATTATTTTCATATTTAATTGTGTCTGTATTTATTCTGCTCCAGGATGGAGCAAACAAAAGGAAGACTGCACTCGCAGCTGTCTATCAGCAGATGAGGGACATCTTGGCTCAAGATGAACGTGAGGCCCAAAATGAGGTGGACCGTGAGCTTGAGCTCGGTCAGATGAAGCTTCGGGATCTCACGAAGAAGCTAGATGAAAACTATAATAAGATGGGGAAAGCCAGAGAATATATCAACAGGCTGCTGAGTCAATCCCAATCCATGGCTTTTCTGCAGGTGAGACAAACATTATCACAGAAATGTGAAGCAGGAAAGAAGAAAAGGGTGGAAAACTTAAACTGAAGAACAAGACAGAGCATTTTTATGGTACTAGATAAATAATTTATTGATTAAAAAAACATGTCACAATAAACAGCGTTCCCTGTCTCTTGTTCCTCACAGGCTTCATTTGAATTGCCCAAAGTTGTAAAGATTGAGCCTAAAATGCCTCCAATCAATCTGGACTCCAAGAAGATGATAGCGATGCAGAGCTTTGCTGCAGCCCTGAGGGATACTCTGATGGAGATGCTTAAACAGCCCACTGAGGCCAGATTACTATTATTTAAAGCAGGTCTGTGTGCAGGCACGCATTAGCAGGAGATTTTGTTCAAATTTTGTTGCAGAAATTAACACTTGCACTGGTGCAATTTGGTGAGTTTGTGTCATGTTTAAAATGTTGGCAATCAAAGGAAAGATTGAAGACTTTGTGGTAAAGGGTTATGATTTTTTTTCTTCAAGGATGGCCCTGCATTTAGGCTGCGGGGGCAACAGCCTAAGTCTAGTCCTCCCTCTCCTCTGTCACCTCCTCCAGCTAATCCAGGCGACACAGACATTCCCAGGCCACCCAAGAGATGTAATCTCCTCAGCATGTCCTGGGTCTGCCCCGGGGCCTCCCTCTGGTGGGACGTGCCCAAAACACCTCACCCAAGAGGCATCCTTGCCAAATACTAGGGGGGTGCAAAACACGGTCCATTCAGGACATCCATATGTTCAAACGTGATGTTCGTTATGGGCAAACTGTGGGTTGCACAGAAGTCCAATAACAGAACATCACTTAGGTTCAGGAGGGTGGGCCCATGTAGGTTTTTGGGCTGCACCTGGCCAGGCCCAATGGGCTAAGGCCCAGCCAGCAGCCGCTCTCTGTCAAGCTCCCTCTCAGGGCTGCCTCCCAGGTGGGGCCCCAGTAACCATACACTGGGCAGGGTACACTAGTCCCATGAACAAGAAGTAAAGTGCTGTTTAAATGCAACTGTTTACCCTCCACAGGTCAAACTGCAGCTCCTGTTTCAGGACCAGCAAGAGCTGAAAGTACCAGAGCTCAGCCAGAGTTGGGTATGTTGTTCTCAGGAAAGAAAATCATTTAAATCCAGTCACACATGCAACAAATATCTGAAAACATCTGCATAAATATTTGCTTATTTTTAAATAATATTTGTGTATGTACTTATTTATTTATTGCAGATGTGCAAAGCATATTTGTGCAATATACTGAAGGTGCCACAGCCTATCCTATAAACATTACTAATATGCATAACTATGTATCTGCATGAAAAATAATATTTTAATAAATAAAAATCGCATGTTACTACTCTAAAGTGCACTATTTGGTACTTTGTATTTTCATTGCAATAATAATGTGTTTTTGTTCCATTTAAAATATCAGAAATTATTCTCCCCACAAGGGAGGGGTGATGTCATTGGTTCAATTTGTTTGTCTGTTTGTTAGCAGTCTAGCATCCACATTTTTCAAGATATCAGTTTCAAATTTTTGTTTGATGGTCAATCTTAATAACATCTCAAACTGATTTAATTTAGGTGAAAATCTGGTCAAGATCAACGTCAGGCCATTCAGAGGGAGTTGTGAATTGGAGGAAAAATCTTTATCTTTTTAGCATGTTTAGGCCCAGATTTAAAGACTGTAGCTGTAAAGGTCTGCAGGCCACTTTGAGTCCTGCCTATGTTTGTTTAAATGAATCAAATTCAGTAGAAAAAAAAAACAACCAACTCTTTCAGTTGTTTAAACTTATTACCCAGGCGGTGGCTGGATACCAGTTTACTGGCTGTAGGTCAGGAGGTAGAACAGCTCTCCTAGTGAAATCTGCATGCTACATGCTATTAGCATGATACTAATCCCAAATTGTTGTCTGATGCATGTGTTTAAACAAATGCAGGAGGCCCATTGGGAAGTATATTCTTTCTACACACTGCTTATAATACTAGTTAGTACTGTATAGTATAGTACTGTAATAATAGTACATTACCATTATAACCCACATAAAAGCTTTTTGGAGACGTTTGTGTTGGTCTGCATATATTTTGCACACTGCCTATGACTGTTGGAGGTGGGGAGACCATTCAGTAAACTAAAATTGATTTCCAAAGGATTATTTAATTTCTTTTACCAATATTTAATATTACAAATAACCAATTACACCTGGTCTCCTGTACACACCTGCACACATTGGAGTACCCCCCCCATCGTGGGCAAAGGTTAAAGAATAAAATGCCTCTAATTTTTTTTAATATTTTTTCAGAAGTGGAGTGCTCTCCTGGTCAGCCCAGACTCCCCGAGTCCGACAGTCCAGGTCCTCAAGCCCAAACAGTCAAAAAGAAAAGAACTCGAAGTAAGGAACATGTGAACCAATAGATAGCACACAGTCCCTCGACAGTTTGTTTCCAGGACTTCTAATAGAGGATGACACCATGTCCAGAATCCAAGTCAAACGTTTTAGAAGCAAGTCTATTTTAAAGCCCTGCACAAAATAAACTGGGAGAGATCCATAATTGTAATTTTAATGTCATCAGCACATAAAGACTGCATAAACCCAAAGAAAGGTTTAAAAAGCTTTTTTCTTCTGCTTGTGCAGCTGTGTGCAAACATCTGTTATGACTCAGGTCACAGTGAGGATGTGAAGGATTGTTTCAGTGCCATATCTTTTTCTTAAAACAGCTGTGTCAATTCTTACTGGTAATGAACTCTGTTTTTCCACACACAGTCCTGATGAAGATGGAAAAATGAACCTATATAATAAATATGGAGGATGTCGGGTCTTCCCTGCTAGTGTTTAGATCTGATTTGTGCATATTCAGTGTTATAAATACTCCACTGGCTTTCTCTACTTTCTAGAAACCAAAACAAAGCCTAATGAGTCCACTGGGGGCATTATGGGAATTAAGAAAAATGCCCGTTCAATGGAAAACCTGCTGGAGTATGGAGTGAAAGAGAAACCCACAGACTGTTCTCCTGCAGCTGAACCTAAACAGAAAACAGGTAGACAGACATCAGATTTGAGCATTGTTTGCTGAGTTGCTAATATAATCCCAGCACCACAAAATAGACTTTTGAACAGGAGCCATTCATCTTCTGTTAGCTCTGAACTTGATGACAAACTTGGTCTATGTCTTTATTTCACTTATTACAACTCTGACAGCTGTGTAGAAAGCAAACCAAATCATCACTGTCACCATGTAAATACACCCCAACTTGGCACAAGCTACAATTCCAGTTTTACAGTAACTATGTCCATTTTCCAATATGGTAGCAAAAATGATTTACTTTTTTGTCTTTAATTGTAGAAGCTCCAGATATTCCCCCAGACATAAGCACAGCTGAAAAGAGAAGTGAACTTCTGAAATGTAAGCGTAGCAGGCATCATCCCCTCATGCAGCAACAGCAGCCATGTCTGTTTTGTTTTTTTTAATAAAATGGCCTTTCCTTTTATCCCTTTCAGACGGCACAGAACTCACTTTCGATCTAAGGACCGCCCATAAACGCATCATGCTGACCGAGAACTTCACTAAGGCCTCCGTGTCAGATGTGCACATCAACTATTTCGACTGCCCCGAACGCTTTGCTGTCTGCTCCCAGGTGCTCGCCTCCAAGGGTTTCTCTACTGGACGACATTACTGGGAAGTGCGACTGACCAACATTAACTTCGTTGGCATAGGCTTGGCTTACAGCAGCATCGACCGCAAAGGCCCCACCAGTCGACTGGGCCGCAACGCCCAGTCCTGGTGTGTCGAGTGGTTTGATGTTGGCCTGTCAGTCTGGCATAACAGCAGCGAGACCGTGCTTGCTAATCCAAATCCAAAGCGTGTCGGCGTGCTGTTGGATTGCGAGGCCGGCACCGCTACGTTCTATCGCGTGGCAGAGAGGGTGTATCCCTTCCACACTATCAAGTTCCCTTACCCTGCCTTTTTAGAGGCTATCTATCCAGCCTTCTGGATTTTCTCAAATGGCTCCTCCATTACCTTTTGCAAAATGCAACAATGAATACCATACACAGTCAGCTGGTGCGATTGTTGCTATAATTAAAGGTGTCCTGTGGTGTTTCAGTTTTTCAGTTTACTAAGCAACCAAAAGCTATTGCAGCCATATTTATTAGATTTTCCTCCTGAAGTAAAAAAAACAAACATTATTTTAATAATCAAATTTATCAAAAAAAATATATGACCTGCTTTGTGCATAATTTATATCCATATTGTTACCAAACAGCCTTCTTATTCGCTGTTTATCCAGGTGCATTTCTTGGCTGCCACATTTGTTGGCTCCATTAACTCTATCAGTGGAAAACCATGCAACCTTACAGATCACATCCAGAACATGTAGTAATGTGCTAATACTGGTCAAAATCTCCTGCTTTTTAAGCACTGGTCATCGAGATCTGGTGTTGAATCCAAAATGGTGATTTGATCACTTTGAACCACTTATGACTTTTGGTTTGTGACATGGTGACCCATCATGCACTGGTCATCACCAAATTGCTCCCAGATCTATGAAGTCACCGAGGATGTTTTATCGTATGGTCAGTGCATGTGTATCACTATAAATACTGACTGTTGTATAAATTTGACTTCTTTTCCAATAAAACTCTTTAAAATGCTTATGATTGTTCCTCGCTATATAATAGAAACATGTCAAATAATAAATAAACAAGTAGTGTGAATAAAGATTGAAGCAAAGGGGTTTTGAGTTTTGTGTAAATTAATTATTCTTTCTTTTGCATTAGGAAGATGATTTGAGTTTTAGTACAGTTTTTGTACAGTTTGGTCTTGAGCTTAGTTGTTTTGTGGGTCTCTGAGATTTTTTGCTTCATGTTTTGATATTAGGTTTCTTTCATGGCTTTGTCTCGTCCCCATGTTTTGTCCCTCCGTGTCTCAGTCATGTCTCTGTCTTCGGTCTGTCTTACCCGTTTCCATTTTCTTTGTGTTTCATCCTTTGTCTCCCCAGTCTGTCACATGCTTCCATGTCTGTTAATCCCCTTTCCTAATGTCAAGCGTACGTGTCCTTTTCTGGGTCTCGATGTGCGTGTTACTTCCCGTTTTATTTTGAGGGTTATTCAAACCTGCAGTTTTGCTTCCCCTGTTCTGTTAGTCAGATCCAGCTGTGTCACGTCGTTGTCTCCCTGGCTGTGCATGCTCCTTGTGTCTTAGTGTTCCCAAGTGTTCACTGCTGTTTACAGGTCACCATGTTTCTTGATTTCTGTTCTGTCAGAGTTTCAACTTTAGTGCAAAGGTTTTAAAAAAATGGTATTAACTGTTTAGGAATTAGACCTATTTTTATACATTAAAACCCATTTTTAGAGGCTCTGAGATAACTGGACAAATTAACATAATTTTTACTATCAAGATTGCTTTTTAATGTTTGGAAGAAAATCATTTGCAGTCAGTGCCTGCCAGCACTCAGCTAGGCATAACCAAATGTTGCTTTTCCCGTATGTTTTGGGTTATTTTTTATTTGCAGTGTAAAGCGTCCACTCAGTTTTGCAACATTTGGCTGAGTCTGAGCAGAGAGTATAACCCCATATACCTCACAATTAATCCTGTGGCTCCTATCACCAGTCATATTATTAACAGCGAGCCAGTTCCACTGACAGTCGTACACGCCCGTGTCATAACTATGACTATAACTACATAACTATAACTACATTTATACATAGTCCTATTTTATAACTAGGACTATGTATAAAAATGACTCTAATGACTAAACAGATAATGTAATATTCTGATTAAACCCCCTGAATTTGACCTGAAATTCAAAACTTCAGTCACAGCTTGATTTATTTCACTTAAAATCCACAATAGTTGTATACAGCGGTAAAGTCACACAACCTGTGTAACTGTCCAAATACTTGTGGATCAGAGTGTAAGTAAGTATACTTGGTAAATTATTGCTACAATTCATTTATTCTAATTTAAAAAGATGTATTCTGAATTCACCAGGGATTATTACTAGTAAAAAAAGACAAGAAAAAAGAGATCTCTTTCTTTTTAGAAGGACATGAGCAGGTGGCATAAGGAGCAGGTACAAGACAATTTTACTACAACACATATTTACTGTCACAAACTGAACACAACATTTTAGGTTAAAGCGGGCACACGACTCTCTTCCAACAGACTTTTTCAGTGTTTTCCATTTTAAAAAATGTTTTGAATGTGTAAAAAGGGATGAGAAATAACTCACAGCGAGAATCAGAATGTGTTCATAAAAAAAATTATTTGGCCCTGACGTGCACTCGGAGGGTGGTAACTGTATCACGAGTCCTGTTACGCAAGCAGGAAGACGGTTTTGTTTATAGCCAGAAGAAGCTCTAATTTTTATCACGCGCAGCAGAGGCATGTGAGTATAAAGCGGTCTGCAGTGTTTTGTTTTGCAGACAGCAGCTCCGCGTGGATCCTTTGTTATTGGTTATTTATGTGCAACGTCATGAACTTTACTGCAGTAAAATGACTGTTCTGAGTTTTGGTGTGAGTGCGTTTGCTGTTGTTTAACTACCAGAGGGGTTGGCCTTCGTTGATTATCTGTTGTAATGATAAGTTTCGTTTCTGCCTCGCAGCTTCATTCACATCAGTCCCATCATGGCCGAAGTGGACGAGTCTCAGTTTTCTATCATGAGTCTGGAGGATGAGCTGACCTGCAGCATCTGTCTGAGCACCTTTGACTGTCCGGTCACCATCCCCTGCGGACACAACTTCTGCCAGGACTGCCTGCTCGCCAGCTGGGAGGACTCGTACAGCTGCCCTCAGTGTCGAACCGTGTTCGACACCAAACCCGAGCTGAAGAAAAACACGGTCCTCATCGCCGTCGTGGAGACCTTTAAATTGAGATCCTGCAAGAGCGAAGACAACCTGACTGAAGAGGAGAACGAAGAGGACAGAGGAGAGGAGAGCGGAGAGGAGAGCCAAGAGGAGAGAGGAGAGGAGAGCGGAGAGGAGAGCGAAGAGGAGAGCGGAGAGGAGAGCGAAGAAGCGAGCGAAGAGGAGAGCGAAGAAGTGAGTGAACAGGAGAGCGAAGAAGAGAGAGAAGAAGAGAGCGAAGCGGAGAAAGACCATGTCATCCGCTGTGATACCTGCATGGAAGCAGAAGCATCGAAGACCTGTCTCACCTGCATGGCGTCTTACTGTGAGGAGCACCTGCGCCCTCACCGGGAAAACCCCGTCTTCCATCTCCACGAGCTGAGCGAGCCTGTCGGGGACCTGTCGGAGCGCATCTGCTCCGACCACCACAAGCTGATGGAGTTCTTCTGCAGCCAGCATGACCGTCTGATCTGCAGCTTCTGCCTCCAGCATATCCACAAAGGATGCTCCTTCTTAACTCCGGAGGAGCAGAGGAACCTGAAAGAGGTGTTTGCATTCACATTGACGATTATACTGCATTAAACACTGACGTATGTACAGAGTTAACTGTTTCTCCTTAATTCATACACGTCTTAACTTATTTAATTTATAATTATAAATCAATTTGTTGGTGTGTATCTCTTTAAACAAACATGGTATTCAGCTGACTTCCTTTAGAGGAAACATTCCATCTGTATAAAAAAGATGGAAGTGGGTTCATACCTGAAAAGGGAACCTTGTGCACAACTGTTTGTAAATGACAGCCAAGTTCAAGTCTTCCTCTCTTGGTTTAACAAGTTTTTCTTAGTGTGGTATAGCAGGCTTTGAGCTGTGTCTGCTTTGATCTCAGGCTGTATATTTAACACCACTGCTTTAGGCTGATGGATCAGGTTGTATTACACTTCTTTTTCCACAATATCTGATTCAGTGACTTTGGCCCACACATCTCTAGTCAAGGCAACACTAGAAACAGATAACAATGATCTCATTGTAAATAAAGTTTAACAATATAAAACATTTCCGCATGTAAGAACATTTCCACTACAACTGCAGTGTAGTGGAAAAATGAAATAATGGAAAGTTTGCAAAGTTCTCCAGGCCCACTGAGCAGTGTCTGTATGGCGTTTGTGCACTTAAGCTGTTCTGTGTCTGTTCGTATAGTCTGACCTCAGAGACAAGTTGGGTTTGCTGAATGAGAAAATGGAGACGACTGAATCTGTTGTGTTTCAAATGAACAACATGCAGAGTATGCTGAAGGTAATTTCCACATCATACAGCAATTTTTTATTTATTTATTTATTTTAAACAATATTTTTATTGCTTTTTGCAACAGCATACAAAGGTTTTTTTCCCAGTAATATGCTGCAGTAATAGGAACCCTTTCCCCCGCCCTCACCTCCCACCCTGCTCTCTTCCAAACCTACAACAAAAAAATAAAAAATAAATAAATAAAAAACAAAACACATAGAATATATATATATATATATAAAAACAAAACACATAGAATATATATACATTTGTACAATATGTGGTATTTATACATACTCAAGACATGGACAATAGAAATAGCTAGCTCATACTAAACAATTTTCCCCTCATCCACACTCCTGCAGGAGTTGTCCGATGTTTACTTCTTTTATAAAGTTTTTAAATGGCTTCCAAATTTCATCGAAATATGTTAACTTGTCTTTGAGAAAATACGTTATCCTTTCCATTGCCATA
>VUQO01044744.1:0-14514 GCA_015106655.1 Coptodon bakossiorum
AGCAGAAATATACCATATATATACATATATAAATACAGAGAATACAAAAGGGATAAATAGAATAAATAGGAATAAGAATACAAGGGAACGGCACATTTCAAGAATTGTGAGTCTATTACACCGTTGGATATTAACAAAAACTATTGCACAGTGAAAAGGCACTACAGCTACTTGTTCCCCCCTCCTCTGTCCCCGTTTCCCCTCCAGCGAGGAGTTAAACAGTTTGATGGCGTGTGGGACAAAGGACTTTTTAAGTCTGCTGGTCCTTGACTTTGGGAGAAGCAACCTGTCACTGAACAGACTCCTCTGGTTGTTTATGGCCGTGTGCAGAGGATGCAGAGGCTGCCCAGAATGTTCCATAATGTCCATATTGCACCTTAATTTGTTTTTATATAAGTGAGTGGAATGAGTCTTCAGTTTAATGTTTTTAATAGGCAAACAATACTTAAATAAGTAAACGGCGAGTAGAATTTTTGTCTTTTTTTTTCTATTTTTGCTGATCGGAAAATTGATCCGATCCGTGACTTAAAACCGTGATCCAATCCAAACAGTGAGATTTTTGATCTGTTGCACCACTAATTAACAGTAACAGTATTTTGTCTCTATTTGCAATTCATCTCATGTAAACAATAATGTGGCGCACAGCCTGACGTGAAAAAGGCACATACCTTTGATGTTGCTTGACGATCTCTGTATTCCTTTTCCACACATAAATGCATAAAAGGAATTTAAAAAAAATCTCAGTTTTCGGTGATTCGAAACGCCGTTTACGTGTAGCCGCGTTTTCAAAAACACCCGTGTAGGTGTGGACGTAGCATAAAAGAGTTAGCAGTTTACTTTCTTACTACCCATAATTTATTGCAGATTACTTGTATTTGCTTAAATGTTTGAGGTGTGAAATAAACCGCAATGGAGCAAAATATGGGTGTGTGTGTTTGGAGGATGTGTTTGTGCGTGCGTGTGTGGACGCACCTGGGGGGGAATATTTAATTCATTTCTTTCTTGTAATTGGTAGTCTTCAGGAATAGTTCCTTAAAGGACATTCAAAGCTTCTCTTTGGATGTTGGCTGCCTTGCGTTCTGTTATCTGTAAAGATGATCCCGCACTGCTTCAGCAATGTTGAGGTCCAGGCTCCGGGGATACCAGTCAATATTTTTGCAGATTCCACTGAAAATATTGTGTGGAATTTCCTGCAACTCTAAAAAAATCAAACAACAAGTATCTAGAGAAGTTCCATTAGAAGAACAATTTAGATGATTTCAGTCTTTGAGCTTTGTTTATGCTTTAATGATTCATAGGTCGGTGTTAAGTTGTTTAAAAAACAAAACACATTCCCCTGAAAATGATCAGGTACAAGAATTGGACCGAAAATGAATGAAAAAGCAGCCAACGTAAAAAAAATTTTTTTTAAAAAAGGCTTTAAAAGACCTTTAGAAAGTCTGCAGATCAATGAAAGTTTGCCTCTATGGAAGCAAAATATAAAGAAATGTGAGGTGACTCAAGACTTTTGGATAGCACTTTATTATCAAAGATTCAGGAGGAAAATGATTTCTATACCCTTCAAATCTTATAGACCATCAGAGAACTGAGGCACAAACGATGAATCTGCACAACACTGTTGCCGCTCCATGCTTGCCTCTTGATTGCTTTAGTAATGCTGTAATATAACTTCAAAAATTTGACAACCTGCCCAAAGAACTTTGTGTCCAACATAATTTCAAATAGTGGGTTTTAGAACAAGCAAAAGCTCTGTTTCTAGAATCTTCTGTTCCTATATTTCAATAATCAATCATTTCTCTGTCTGACACCACAACCTGCCAGCCTAAATGTATTCAAGTCAAATATTGTACAATAACGACTGAACGACGTGCAGAGCCTGCAAAAAAGAAGATTGGAAATGAAATATCTTATCATATCACTAATGCAAGTTTTTGCTCTTTTTTGTCTGTGCTTATGGAGTTGTGTTTGTATACTCTCAAAACCTCTGTGCATTTGCATTTAAGTTTAATGATCTGCAGCATGATAATATTATCAGACTTACACTTATGAGAGCACTATCGTAGACACAGACATGTAATGTCATCTGAAAGAGGTATTTAGACTCGGCTCTAATATCTCATTATTCCAGAGAATCATGGGAAAAAATATAGACCATGGGCTGAAATTCTTTGGAAGGGCCATCTTCGGGGACCTCGGGGAGGATGGACTCCTGGGTGTTGTGGTTGAATCACATGGTGCAGCTGTTGTATTCAGGTGAATATTATATGAACACTACACCTATAAAGGAGGCTAAAATTTACAGCGACAATCTATTTAAGTTCATTCACTGCCTTTCAGATCCAAGCCGGTCTTCAACGTCTTGGCTCGTCTGTCTTTTCACCCTGAGAACCTCGACACCCTCAGTCCAGATAAAAATGTAGCTTTGGCTAAAATAACGGCATGCTTTGAAAAGGTCGAAGCAACAAAGAGCAAAGCAGGTAGGTTCGTTGTGATGAGCGGACTAATGTGGAACATTAAAACAGTTTTTAAAAATCCACATTAATGTGTAATTAATGTGTGTGAATGACTTTTTTCAGGGCCAGTGAGCTCAGCATTGAACATCACATATATACTTAATGTGATGGGTCAAGCAAGTCAAAGTATGTTCAGTCAGACCCTGGAGCTGAGAGATGAAAACACCTGTGTCAGCTACTCCATCAACAGAGCAGTAAGAATGTTGAACATCATCTGTTTATTTATTCGCTCTCTGATGACTTTAACACATCGTTCAATCACCACTTTTCCTTAAAGCGTCAGCTTTGTAAGCTGTTTTAGTGTTTTAAGCCATAGCACGCACTATGGACATGTCACATAGGATTCTAAATTTAGCCCACCCTCAAAATACTTAAATATAAAAGACATTTTACATCTCCTTATTTTCAGGCTACGTTCTCCTGACTGACTGCCCCTCGCAAGCTTAGGGTTTAAAGCAATGAGAAGAGGTGGGCGGGCTTTGTCTACAATTCCTTTTCTTTTGGCCACGCCCTTTAGGGTTCACCACAGGAAATCATTTGACTGCAATCTTTGGACATGCTTAATGTGAGCATCTACCACTGTGACAGAATGATAAGGACATAAGGAAAGGCATTATATGTGGCCCTTAATATCAATAATCAGGTTTATTTATATTGTGCCAAATCACAATCACCTCAATAAAGATCCTACAGAAAACACCAGCAGTCATGCAGCTTCCTACGAGTAGGCACTTTGCAGCAGTGGAAAGCAAAACTTCCCTTTCAACAGGACCAAACCTCAGGGACAAACAGGGGAGGGGCAGCCATACATCTCCTGTGACTTGTTGGTGGTGAGGGGAGGGAAACAGGACAACAGACAAGCTGTGGAAAACAGGCAGAGATTAATAATAACTAATGATTAAATGCAGAGCATTGAAGAATGAAGAGGTGCTTGTGGAACAAAGCACCAGCACCATAGGCCTATTGCAGCGTAACTAAGGGAGGATTCAGGGTCACCTGATACAACCGTAACTATAAGCTAGGACAGGCAGACCCTGATCCTGTATCCAGAGACCAAAACAGTACAGACAGCAGCAGGATAATACTGTTTAGGTACTATTAAATTTAATTTAAATGAGAAAATCAAATAAATTGTTAAATATGCTCATTTAGCAGCAGTGTATGTGAGATGTTAGGTGGATAAGATGAGGTGGTTTGTAGCAACATTAAAAAATAAAATTCAAAAAAATTCCAATGGATCTACCTGAATGATGTAAACAGAAGTGAATACTCTTCATCAGTTTTAATTCTTAGTAATTAAGGTGTTACCTTGTTACCATCGTAGTATTTTTAGGCTTTTTGAAAGCTGATGACAACGACTTTGCTTCTTACAGAACTATGTTGAAGACACATCAACACCACTCAGGATCAGACTTAACTTCCTTCAACCTGACAGCGAGAGTGAGAGCGCCGTCCTGAGTGTGGACTCTGAAAGAGAGGCTGTCCTTGAGGTAAGTTCAGTCTGTATTTACATGATTATTGTATACAACCAAAGATACAGCTATAGTCATGTCCTATTATATTTACCAAGAATGTTTAGTAGGATTTAACATGAGGTCTGAAGCTTTTTTCTGACCTGCGGTTTAAGTTTGACCTGTTTTATTTTTTTACTTTTTACAGATTCCCATTTCAAAA
This sequence comes from Coptodon bakossiorum, assembly GCA_015106655.1. NCBI lineage: Eukaryota > Metazoa > Chordata > Actinopteri > Cichliformes > Cichlidae > Coptodon > Coptodon bakossiorum. Next base: position 4,188 of record VUQO01044744.1, read on the forward strand.
TAATGCAGAAGAAGTGAGAGCTGAACTGTTCAAGAACGTATTTCTGATCTTTAGCAAGTAACAAACGTGCTCAGAAGAGTTATTATCATGGAGTAATTATTATCATTAATAAAAGACTTACGGGCGATCGTGGCTCAAGAGTTTGAAGTCCGCCTTGCAATCGGAAGGTTGCCGGTTCGAGCCTCGGCTCGGACAGTCTCGGTCGTTGTGTCCTTGGGCAAGACACTTCACCTACCGTGTTGGCCAGAAGGGCCAATGGCACGATATGGCAGCCTCGCTTCTGTCAGTCTGCCCCAGGGCAGCTGTGGCTACAACTGTAGTTTGCCTCCACCAGTGTGTGAGGGTCCTTTGGGGTCCTTAGGCGGGGCTAGTAAAAGCGCTATACAAATACAGGCCATTTATGAATGAAAACACTGAGAAATTACTTTGTCTTTAAATGTAAACTTTTCAATTCGTTCTTTCCTCATTTTTAGTTCTTTAATTTAGATTCAGTTTTGTTTTATTTACACCTCACAACAGTCCCCTATAGCCCATAAAGACTCTGCACAAAATAGAGATAAATGGATTGAAAACCCCAACCATAAAACTAACCCTCATGAACAAGCACGTGGCAACAGTTGGAAGGAAAAACTCTCTTTCAACAGGAAGAAACCTCCAGCACAACCAGGCTCAGGGAGGGGCAGCCAGCTGTTGTGACCAGCTGTGGGTGAGGAGAGGAGGAAAGGACAAAAGACGTGCTGTGGAAGAGAGCCAGAGATTAATAATGACTCATAATTAAAAGCTGAGAGGTGTGTAAACACACCGAGAGTGAGGAAGAAACATCATGAGAAGCTCTCAGCAGCCTGAGCCTTCAGTTAGCTAGAATCTAAAGTTGAGACACTCTGCTGATGTGTTTAAACTTTTGTCTTTTCAAATCCAAAAACAATAAGATAAAACATATCAAAGCCTTTCACATCACACAGCACTGTCATTAAGCTCCTGGCCCGTTTCTATGCGGCCACAGTCAGCTACTGGGGCGATCGTGGCTCAAGAGTTGGGAGTTCGCCTTGTAATCAGAAGGTTGCCGGTTCGATCCCCGGCTTGGACAGTCTCGGTCGTTGTGTCCTTGCGCAAGACACTTCACCCGTTGCCTACTGGTGGTGGTCAGAGGGCCCGGTGGCGCCAGTGGCGGCAGCCTCGCCTCTGTCAGTGCGCCCCAGGGTGGCTGTGGCTACAATGTAGCTGCCATCACCAGTGTGTGAATGGGTGGATGACTAAATGTGTAAAGCGCTTTGGGGTATTTAGGGACCAGTAAAGCGCTACATAAATACAGACCATTTACTGTCGCTGAAAATCTGAACTCTAAAGCATAAACATGTCAGTTCCTGCCTCTCAATATAAAAAAAGGAAAAACTGTTTGCGCACTAAATAAAAATGTACACTTACCCTGACGATTTCTCATTTTGTTTTTTATTTTTCCACCCTTGGTGTTTCCCATTTACCTTTTTTACTTCCATATCTTGGACATTTGTTTGTACCTTTTATTTATTAATTAAATTTTACCTTTTATTATAATTTTATTTAGACTTGTTCCCCATGTTTGTGTTGTAGAAGCACACACGTGGTTGTCTGCTTTGATAATCAGCACCTGGATTTGATCCGCCGCCGCCCGCTGTTAGTCATGTTCCTGTTCCACTTGGCTGTCTTCAGCACTGGATGACAAGCTGGGTTTAAAGATTAATGAGCTTCATTTTATTTATTTTACCTGCAAAGATCATTAGGATTGAATGAAGAATCCTCCAGAAGGGAGAAAAATGTCTTCCACCAAGAATACCCATATGAACACGTGTTTTATGTATGTTTTTTCATTTTTACTATGCACTCAGTTGCATAGATGTTTATCTCTTTTTATGCTTCCTGAATCTTTGATCCTGAATTTTTATGCGACTTGAACTAATGCTGTCAACACTTTATTTGAAAAAAACAAAACAAAACTGCCAAATATTCACTGAAAATGGAAACAACAAATCTGTGGCACAAATGCTAAAAATCAATTTGGAATATATGCATAAAGTTTACTTACAGTATCAAAGTAGATTTTACACCTTTACCAAAACGTTTGAGGCACAAATGAGTGTTTTGGGTTGCTATGTGTCAGACGCTGAACACAGTTACGTGACTGATCACAAAGCAAAAATAAATAAATAAACACTGCAGGAAAAAAGTGTCAGCTTTAGTGTCATTTAAAAAAAACAAAACAAACAATAGAGTGACAGGACTGTGCAAACACTGCTAATCTGGTTTAATGCACTGATATGATTTAGTCAAAACTTTGGTGATGCATGGATGAACAAGCAAACGTTACAAAGATCAGCGACACTCACAGTCCCATCACTAGTATGATTTTAATTATGATTGAATCTAACAGAGGAAACCCAACGTTAAGGTCCCAGGTGGAAAACAGCGCTGTCCAGAGTCTTAAAAAGGTCCTTCAGTGGAGTCACCCCCACCTTCCCACGCCCCCTCTTTTCTTTCCTAGAGCAGTGCGTCTCTCTCGGGGCGGTGTGGTGGTTGATCTCTGGTGTTGCTGGTTCCAGTGGCAGCTTGTGAGTGCCAGAGTTTCTAACCTGAGGTTCGGTCACACCTGGACTGCTGAGGGTCGGCCCAGCTGTTACCTCTGAGTAGTTCTGAGGACTTTGAAAAGAAAGCTGGTCGTCTGTTGAGCGTGCAGACGCCTTCACGGTGGGCCGACTGCTGGACATCTGAGGAGCAGAGCACAAAGAAATAAAAAGAAAAACTCACAATATTCAGGTGTAAATCATCTCTGATCAGCGTCTGTGTAAAAACTCTCACAGGAACACTAAAAGGCTGAAATAAACAGACTTCAGAGGCCAAACTGCTTTTTTACAGCAGCAACTAACAAACCAAGACAGGATTACACCACCAACTCCAAACAGGGCCCCTCACCATTTGAAAAATACTAACCAAACAATGCTGAAATGCAGTATTATATTTGACTGTCTATGAACAATAATCTTAAAGGTGAAACCTTTTTGGATTTTGAACAATTGGCCCTGCAGCCCTCCCAGCCCAATGTGACCAATTTTGTCACAATTTTATTTTGTATTTTTCTCTCCAATTATTCGATTAGCTTAATGCATATGTACCTAAATCTTAAAATAGATAAATGTGTACAAACACCACTGAAAATAAACAGACAATAAATGTGAGCAGTAACAAAATTTATGTTAAAAGCTGTATTTTCTTCCCACCAGTCTTAAAAATATAGTCTTTCATCAAATTTACGGGAAATTTAAGACATTTTATGCTCTTAATTTTGTTGATTTTTCGGGCTTTAAAACTTTTAAGAACTCACGGGAACCTTGTCGATGTAAAAAGTTACTGCCTGTGGAGGCTGATTAGGCTGAAGAGAGCATCTACTTCTCTTCTACACTGTAACAGTCTGGCAGATAAAGAAGTACAGTTTGAACTGACACTTTGAAAACAGCAGATCCTTTCTGCTTCTGTCGGTCCGTTTGGGGGTGTGGCCTAAACCTAAACTGTTTTAAGTTAAACATGCATTCACGTACCCGATGCTTCTTTTCTTCACACTGTTGTTTTCCAAAAGTGTGCCCAACGCCACCTTTAATGTTCATTTCTATTTCTGAAATAAAAACAAAAAACAGATTTCTGTTTCATTCCACTAAAATTTTATTTAAAGTATTTAATGTTTTTAGCGGGCGTGAATAAGCGGCGCACCACTGATCTGAATGCCGCCCCGCTGCTCTCCATCCTCCTGGTATGGGCTCAGGCTCACAAACAGGGATTTCAGGACTGAATCCTTAGGCGCCCCTATGGCAGGCGTTAAGAGCACATTTCAGACACACAAATGGACATTGGACGCTTTTATTTGTACGTGTGGAGTGCGTCCTTACTTGTGGGCGATGAGACGTGAGGCAGTTGCTGCTGTGCCGGAGTTTCAGATGGATTCGGACCACCAGGAGCTGGACTGGAGGAAGTCTCCTTGATTGAATCCTGCACGATGCTGCAAGCTGGACCTGCTGGCTGCTTTACAGGATCAGGCTCAGCTTCAGAGGTTGTGGAGCAACTATGAGGACTTTGTTTGACATCAGTTTGGACCTGGCATGAAGGAGCTGACACTACATTAGAAATGCTTTGAAAAGGACTTTCAGCTGACGCCTGACTGCAGGGAGGCAAACTCAAAGTCTCAGTGAGGGGGTTTGCAAAAAGGCTGAGGAAGGAAGCAGCAGAGGTTTTCTCAGGTTTGACTTCAGTTTTTAAATGTCCTTCTTTGCTGGTGAAATGTGCAGACTGTGGGGCTCTCACCGGGTCAGGTGTCGGTGTCACGCTCTCAGTGATTGGGTTTTTAAAAAGGCAACTGAAGGGGATTTTCTGAGTCTTTTTACATCCAGCTGAACAATCAGCTCGAGTTGGAGTCTCCCTGCTGCAATCTGTTGACATTTTAGCAGAACAGCGTTTCTGTGCACCGGGTTGGAAGACAGATTTCGTCTTTCTTGGGTACTGAGGGATCTCAGCAAGCTGCTTTGCTGCAAAATGATGAACGGCAATGTTTGCAGAGTCACTCGTCTTAATGGAGCTAGCTGCAGGTTCAACAGGAGCAGAAGTTCTGCTTTTAAACTCCGAGACACCTGAAGAGGGAGAAATACCCGAGAGATGTTTGGGAGGACAGGTGTTATCTGTAGGAAGCTGTGAGCTTTCTTTCATGTCTGATTTGCTTTTGGAAGATGCAGGATTATCTTCATCTATTACAGGAGGATGCAAACGCTCCAGTTTAGCTTCATGAAAAACCATTTCAGCAGATTTCAGGGACTCTGGTATAGCTCCACATTGCTTCTGAGTACCAGAGGAAAGAGTAAGATCAGAGCTAGAAGTCAGGCTGCCGTGCGCTTGTCGAGAAGACAGGCTCTTGTACATTTTCTTGGGGGGTTTGTTTAGCTCATGTTTGGTACTCAGTGAGACTTTTTGTATTTGATGTTGTGAACTTAAGAGAGGATCCGGGATTTCCTCCATTTTTACACTTGAAGCGGTAGGTCTTTGGCTAAGGGTTGAATTTTCCACTGACTTTAAGGATCTGAGGACAGCGTCAACCGAGTAAGGAACTTCCTTTTGTGTCGTGGAGCCTAAAGTGGCTTCGGAGATGGTTTCTGCAGCAAGAGTAGTAGATTCTTTGCTTTCAGGAGTATTATAGAAGACAGGGAAAGACCTGAACAGCTGAGGTCCAAGCATGGCTTCCACTGAATAACAAACTGGCTCCGGGCGGTTACTGCTGGTTGATGAAGGGCTGTGAGGTCGGGCGGTGTCTGCTGCACAATGAAGAACAGCTTCATCTGTAACTGTGGCCATTTCTTCTATCTGGTGTACTGAGGGTTCCCCCTCTGTAGCTGCATCTGCATCTGCGCTGTGGTAAAAGTTAGGCCTGAAAAATAAAAATATCCAGTGAAGGTAACGTGCATGGATTATTAGAAAAATTCCTGTTAAAGGCTAAAAGCATCTAAACACCTTGAGTTCCTCTTAGAATACATGCACACCTTATGTACAGTCTATGCCTGTACATAAAAGCCCGTCTTCTGTGTCGTCGGGCTCATATTTATGAACTAATCCTTTAATTACACTTACTGCACGTAAGGGTGAGGACATGTTTAAATTCAGAGGTACCTGAGCGGGTCCATGAGAACATTGGGGGTCCCGTTTGTTTCTGTCATTCCTGCCTCCTCTTTGCTCGCCGGCTGTCCCAAAGGCTCCTGCTCAGCTTTTTTTGCAAGTTCAGAGAGGTCACGCTGCCGTTTTAATAACTGCAGTGAAAAGAAGCAAAGCATTTGCATTTTGATGTCGGCACAAAGAAATGCATGCAAAACATTTTGAGAGCAATTTCATGCCTGACTTCTCCATGCACACCTCATCCAACAGTTTTCCAGTGATGTCAGTAAGCGGCTCGTGGGAAAACTTGCAGTCTTCTCCTTGATAGCATTTTCCTTTTCTGTGGAAAAACTTGCAAGGAAAGGACTGTGGAGCTCGGTATAGGAAATATAAGACAGCCAACAACCTCCACTTTCATTTGGTTAATGAGATGTGTTCGTGGCAGCTTACGACAGCATATCAAAGGATATTGTGCATGTACGGACAGCTCTCCCCTTTTGTGCAGAACCCTTGGATGTAAAATTTACAGACTTCTTTGATGAGATCGTTGTAACCCTGAATATGCTCCAGCTGGCAACTCTCAGCCTGTATCCCAGAAAGGAAAGAAAGCACATTTTTCATTTTTGCAGTCTGAAAAAAGAGATTCAGGTAAAGTTAAATAATCAGCAGTGATGCAACCTGCCTTTATGCATCGTCCGTAAAGAAAATGTCGACAAAGTAACCGCCCGTCCACCAACAGTGCATTCTGGTCCTTGAACTCCTGAGACATGAACCTTGGCTTCACTTGAACGTCCTAAAAGCAAGGAGACACAAGTTAAATTTAATTACACCAAAGGATTATTTGAAATAGTGTGTCAGCTTCAATAAATATTCCAACTAACACTGAAGGATCCAAGTATCTGTGTTTGTACTGACGGCATGACATGAACTGGCGAGCCAACCAATCATAAACACAAGCTGCTGCAGCTCTAACCAGCTGATGGTGGATGGCGTATGTCATCCCGAAGTCTTGCTTACCATCATGTCATTTTCATGTCCACCGGCTCTTCCGCCTCTCCCAGACATCGGTCTTCCGTGTCCACGGGAAAATCTCCCTTTCCGTCCCTCCTTGTGCTGATATGGATCTTTCTGTCCATCCTTCTTCTTCTTCAGATGTTTCTGCCTTTGAGATTGACAGCCTCTGTTACTGAAGCCTTTGCTCAGTCTTTGCTCACCATCGCTGTTCTGCATTAACCGCCCTTTGTCTTTTGTGTTATCAGCTTTGACGTTACTTCGAGTTTTGGGTCCCTGGGCTTGGACACACGGCTTCTGCAAAAAAATAAACACATAAAAATTTGATATTTTAAAAAAAAAAAGTTCTACATTTTATTTTATTAGCAGCTACCAGCTGCTCCTTGGTCACAAAGGGTCACCACAGCAGGTAGGTTGGTAGAGTTTTACACCAGATGTTCATTTTATAGCACTTTTCAAGCTCTTCCCTTATCCTGCATGTTGTTGAACAGCGAGAGATCACGCAAACCAGACACTCTTCAGGAAGCTCATTTCCACCAGTGTCACCACTCCTTCAGTCACTACCCACAGCACAGCTGTCCCTTCACCAAAACAGAGCGTCTACAGCATCCCTGCCAGTGCTTCCCCAATTCTTCTCCTATCTCCTGTCTCCTCTTTCCCTTACTCATGAAGGAGAAGCTAATTCTCATCCCAGCTACCACACATTTGATACTAACCTCCCAACACTTTGATGCCAAGCCCACCAGTGGAAGCTGGAGGTCACTGATTGATGAAGCAAACAGATCTACATGATACATTAAAAGAAACAGCGCTTATCTGACACTGGCCCTCCTGTTTTTAAGCAACTCTCTTATGATTGGCTGTCGTAGGAACAGGATGGTTTGAACACAAATTATGACAAACTAAATATTTTTGTTTTAATGTGTTATTATGTCAAACCTTAATGCCAAGGTTAGCTCACCTTTTTGTGAGATCCAAACAGCTCGCACTGAGTTTTCCTCTTTCTCCCACCTCCCCCAGTCTCATTCCTGCCAAACAGAGAGAGTGAGTGATGAAGAGGAGGCCATAAAAACAGATCTAACGCCGGTAAACTTTCATTAAATACCGCTGCGTGACGGCAGGCTGCCCCGCACTCTTCACACCTTCATCCACAGCGGAGAGCCTCGAGAACAGGTTCGAAAAAGCCATCTTAATCCTAGTAATGTGTGTCTCTGTGAGTACAGAGCTCGGTCCGGAGTTATAAAGGTCCAATACTGAAAAACAAACAGCCACGTGCACGCGGGGCGCGCGCTAACAAACTCAAACAGGAAATAAACGTCTTTCACTTTACGCCTTCACGCGGATCACTTTATCAGAGGTCGCGGTTTCGCATGTGTACATCACAGTACGTTCTTCAGCCGTTCACATTTAATTCCGTGTTCGATATTTACGTCACTCACGTCACTTCCATGCGACAGGGTCATTGGGTTAACGCTACAGACGCTTGTCGCCGCCTAGCGGTGAAGATTTGTATCGTCTTGTGTTAAATCTTGCAGCCACGGCAGCGCGCTGTGGTTTTGACAGGGGAATAAACAGCGGGCTGGCACAGCCCTGAAACTTTTTGGATTCACACTTGATAACAGCGCATTTTTTAAGTTATTTACCATATTTGATAGGACAATAATATAAAATACCAAGCCAAGAAGTGTGTTAGACTGTCTCTCACAGAGTGATACTGAAATAAACAATCAGTGCAATCTGAGTTATCCACCTTTGTTACTTTTTTTAAATGTAAGATACATTATTAAAACATGATGTTATGAAGTATGTAAGATAGTTGACAATTCAGTTTAACTGGTCCAACCCTGGTCTCAGAGGTTCAAGGAGTCCAGCAGGTTGGGAAATCAAGAGAGCAGGAAAGATGAAGAAGAGCTGAGCATCATAAAGACCAGACAGAGGTGACAGCTTAAAAGTGGTTGTTATGGCACACTGGCAGCACTGGTAACGTTTAAAAGTTGAATTCACCCTGTCAGCATGTGAGCATGCCAGACAGAAGTAGGCTTAAATCAACAATGCAGCGGAATCAAAGAAAGCATTACTTTAGACAGCATTGAACCAATACTTACACACCACCACCTAACCTCAGATCTTGTGCCACATAAAGCACCTGGCCAAAAATATTAACTCCAGCTCAATATAGATTACATCTATACTTAAACGCCGGAGTCAGTATGGAATCAGACCATGCTCTGTAAAATGGGAAAGAAAATGGGTTATTGACAAAAAACACATAACAAAAGCACACATGCTACAAAAATGGAATTGAAAACATCATCATCCATCATCAACCATGTAAAAAATCCAAGTAGTCCAATAAAATGTGCAAAAAACTGCTTTTGTGTTCAATTTTCTTCCACACAACTCTGAAATGTCTCTCTACTACAGCCTGGTACTCTATTCATACAACTTGCTTTAACGTTTTTCTTTTTTTCCATAAGAATTTTAATTGTGACACATTTCCAGAGATTGTCCACCACTACTGACATTTCCTCCACCGCCTTATAATTAAAACCACGATTAACAAACAGAGCCACAGTCTCCTTTTCTCTCTTTTTTGCAAGTCATTAACAGTTTCAATGCCAAAGTCCATGCCCATGTCAGGATTTTGCTATTATACTGTATTTAAACGCTGTGTAAACTGACTGTAAGGCTGTAGGAGAAGCCTCAGTCACAAAAGGCAGACAATAGATAAATAAGGTTTTTAAAGATGATAAATAAAACGAACACCAGGAACGGTGTTCGTTTTATTAAACAAATGAGAGGAATTTGTGGAAATAAGAAAATTTGCTTTTCCTGCTTTAAAGCATCACAGTCAAATGACGTTACACACACACACCAGCAGCACTGGTGATTTATTTCAAAATGAGTTATCATTACAGTTAATCTTACAGTCCTCTCTTTGTTTTATGGACAGCCATGAGTGCCACAATGAAGTAACCAAATACACCATTAATGTTAAATAAAAATGCATTCATGCAATGAAATTAACTGATTAAATAAATTGATTATATATATATATATATATATATTCTGTAATTACTGCCGATGTTGTTCAGTGCACTGAACCGTAAGAAAACAGGGTTTTTAAAGAAAACTGTGACTGTCATAGCTGTTCAATAAAGTGTATGTTGCAGAGATGAACATCAATGAATCATACTGCAGATAGATAATGAAGCCTCTTAAAAGTAGAGAGGTTGTCTCTATCCAACCGTTCTGTTAGACTCTTATCCAGGTCAGGCTCACAGGGGGGCACGACCACATGTACTAAAATATTAATAATATTTTTAAAAATGTATTAGTCCCTTTATCTTTAACTTTGTTTTCTGTGTCTTTTTCCTGTCAAATAAACTGCTGTCACAGCACCAAGTAAAGGCAGGTATACAAGTGAACACATCGCCTGTTAGGTCTAAACTCACAGACCTCGCTGTCTCAGAGACTTTTGCACTGCAGACAAAGCAGACACTCAGAGCTCAACTGGTTTCTTGCTGAGCGTCGAGGTGAGAAGTGTTGCCACTCGCCCATCCAAGCAACTCCAAACCTGACTTCCCTCTTTTATTGACACCAGTGGTTACAAACAGTTCAGTTATCCACGTGACAGTTTAAGGCAAGCGTCTCTGAG